>LZPO01044519.1:73140-86267 GCA_001675575.1 Neotoma lepida | reverse complement strand
CATCTCGGGCACTACTCCAGCAGAGACCCTCTCCAGCTCGCTGAGGAATGGAAAGTTCTTATCTCAGCAAAGTGTCCGGAGCCTGCAAAAATCAGTGTGGACTCAACTGTCCTAAAAAAGAAAAACAAAATAAAACATTCCGTAAGTCCTCACTAGGTCACTCTCTGTCTCTCCTTTCTTGGAGATCTCTATATCACAAAAGCTGTTCATTTGGCTCTTACCCCAAGGTTAGTACTGGAGATGGATAGAGAGACGATTAACAATATTTGAGTCATTACAACTACAAGCAAGTATGGGGGGAAATAGTTAAAGTTGAATAATCTAACTTTATGAGTATCTCAAAATTGAGATTAATCTGTCATGAATCATTTCAAGTTAAGTTAAATAACCGTTTAATTTGCCCAAATTGGAAACAGGGTTAGCTGGAAATCATCAGCAAAGAAAGAATTAAATGGGAAAGCTGTTAAATAGCAACAAATAAGATTGTTAGATCCCAGTCCACAAGAGCCAGCCGACAAAACAAAAGAAGTAAGTGCCAAACCAGTGGTATTAAGTTTGATGAATTACCTAATACTTTGCTAGGGTTTATATCCAGCCGCAGAATGGCCATTGCCAGGGGAATAGTTAGAGTGATGTAGTACTTAGAATCCTGAAGCAGGGGAAACTCGGGTAGTATTAAATAGATTCTCATCGCTTCAACATCTGGGGGTGAACTTGACAACTGGGGAATGAGGCAACTTTCAAAACTGTTTAATATCTGTAAGAGAGGNGGAAAAGTAGTGAGAAACTGAAACATATCTGAGACTTAAATAACTCGTCTCTAAATTCATAAGTCATCTGATGAACTCACGACTCTTGCTCACCTGGTGTGCACTGAACAAATAGTAGGAGCCAGGCTCTGATTCAGACTCCTGACTTCCCACCCACAGAGATCTGGTACTTTAGAAAAGCCATTCCTTAGGAAGATGTAAGCAAAAGATAGCCAACCCCCAATACTAATATTTTTACGAGATTAATAATATTTGTACAAGACTCTGTCATTTCATCTTGCTGTTCCTTTTGTCTTAGACACTGAACTCTTCATGGAAACTGCATTTTATAAATACAAACAACATACCTGTTCTAGAATCATGGAGTGCTGAGAGTGCATTAACTTCTCAAATAAAACCCTAGTTGAGTTCAGGTCAATCCCAGGGATTTTGGAACTGGTTTTAAAATGTTCATCAATTCTAAACAGACAAAGAAACAAACAAAAATCCACATGCAATAAAAGAAAACAAAAAGTAACCACTGAAAAAACTGTAAGTAATTAGCTTATCCATTCTCGGCAGATTGAAATTGGACCCAGTAGAGAAGATATTACAGAACACACTAATTTGGGAAAAACCAACAGAACAAGNCTTACAGTGATTCTTCCCACCCCATTTTGGTTTGGTTTGGTTTTGAGAAAGGGTACAAGGTAGCCCTTGCCAGCCTAGAACTCTCTATATAGACCAGGCTGGCCTTGAACACAGAGTTCCACCTGCCTCTGCCTCCTGAGCACTGGGAGTGATTCCACTTTTAAACATGGCTTAAAATTTTTAAATCCACCCCAGCCCCAAGTCAAAATACAAAGACTACCATTTCAAACTAAGCCTTTCATAAGCATAAAAGCAGGTCCCTTGCCTGATCCACTTTTTGCTAGATGTGGATGTTGCGGCTGGTTGCAAATACGCGCGTGCGCGCGCGCACACACACACACACACACACACACACACACAACACACACAAGCACACACGCAAATTCTTCCCTTATGCAAAGGGGCCAACTCATGAACAAGTAGTACACAGACTCTCTTATTCTAAGCCTTCCTCAAAAAAGTATTTAAAATAAAAATTAGATCAAGAGAATCCTGACTAATACATCCAGACTTAGAAAGAAAAACCCAGTATGTTTTCTCTTATATATAAATCATAGCTTTGAATCTTTAGATTTGCATGTTTAACTTGGAGTACCTGTAGAAGCCAGGAAACTAGAAAGGGATCATTTCAGAAAAAGAAAGATNTTTTCTCTTTTTTCTTTTTGGTTTTTCAAGACAGTAACAGCCCTGGCTGTCCTGGAACTCACTTTGTAGACCAGGCTGGCCTTGAACTCAGAGAACTGCCTGCCTCTGCCTCCCGAGGGCTAGGAGTAAAGGTGTGCACCACCACCACCCAGTGAAAGAAAGATCTTAAAGGAGAGGAGNTAGTGGAACACAGGTGATATGAAGGGAAAACAGGAATAATAGGGAAGGAAGTTAAAGTGGAGAAGGTGACAGGANTGCAAAGGAGGGGGTGGGAGGAAGGACAATTAACCCTAAGGATGTTGGAAAGGGACATAAGGAAGCCTACTGTTTTATAAGCTTCTTAAGTATATATGCAAGTGTGTGCATGGGCACACACACACACACACACAAATTTAATTTAAATTAACCCTATGGGGGGAACAATGTTCCTTCCTCCCAGAAGCCACATGTTGTCAAATAAAAAAGTCCAATGCCAGGTGTGGGTTAACTCTCTCTAGTTGTTGCTAAAGTGTGTCTTAGAAATTCCCCCTCCCCAAACAATGCAGGCTCTTGCCACTGTTATTGGTTACCCACCAGAACTTGATGGTAAGACCCTTTTGCTGTATAAGACTCATTTTGGTCAGAGGACTTATAGAAATAAATCTGGTAGTAACTGGAAACCTCCTCCCTGCTACTAGCTTTCATGGTTCTTATGCAGACAGCTGTGGGGGGAAAGTAATTAACAATCGTATCCAGCTGTAAACAATAATGTAAACATTATTGTATAAACTACAATAACGATCAGCCTGGCAAGATATTCCCATGGGTGTAATAGTGACACCAATAAATAGTGGCACCAATATTACAAAGGTAACCAAACTGCTTTTTGATGGAATTGAAGGCCCATTCCACAGAAAGAAATACATGCCTGCACTGGAAAGCTCAAAGGCATCAGGGGTGAACCTGCTACCACTGTTGTGCTAAGTGGACAACAGTGTCAAATTGTCCTATAAATTCATATTTCTATACCCATAGACTAGGGTTGCTCTCAGACCTCATCAGAGAAGCTGCTTCAGGTAATGGATGGCAACCAATAAACACTCACAGCTGATGTACACNGAGTAAGTATATGAGGACTGCTAAGCCACAGATGGAACATCTGTATTGTATTACCATCCTCTTTCCCCCAGAATTCAGGAAACATGGTAGAAGAGGAGTTTTTAAGGGCCAGAGTTCAGGAAGTCTAAGGCAAAACGACCTTCTGACCACAGCAGAGCTACTTATATACCTATCAACCCAAGCAGCTGTGGTTTGCCACACAAGGCCAAGCCAGCATTCCAGCATGAAGTGAGGATGGACTCACTACTCCCAGTCCTAGCTCAAATTCTATTGTCAGTGGATTACTACTAGAGAAGAAGGAGTTTTCTTTAATAGTGTGGCCCCTGGTAGCTCAACCAAATCGTGCTCCAGGGAGGTCCCCATCTCCATGTGTATATGGGCAGCACAAACTGGGAGAGTGGGAGAGTAGGAGGGTAGATCTGGAAGGAGTTGGGGACAAGTAGGGGTTAATAATATCAACAGACACTGTATACTTGTATAAAATTTTCAAAGAATTAATTATAATGTATTAAAATTTTTTTTGACTAACCCAAGGGTTAAGAGACTGGGGAAATCACAGAGTACTGAAGTCTAAGTCTACTGCTCTACTTAAAATATTTTTTGATTGTGTATATTAATTATACATGGTGCTCTTTCACAGAAGGACATTTCCATACAAGTACATGTTGTGCATTGAGCTGACCACTCCCTATCCACCACCTTCCTCTGTTCCTCTCTCACCCACTCTTGTCAGTCNCCCTCATTGCTGTATTTTGCATTTTGACTATCTGCTTCATGGCATGTGTAGAAGGCATGGACTGCAGCCTATACAATTACTGGGAGATGGCGAAGCACTTAGAAGGTGAGTTATAGTGTAAGGAAGGTGGGTCACTGGATTAGTATCCTTTAATACTGGACCTTCATTCACTTTTCCCATCTCTTCCCTGGCAACAAACATAAGGTAAATAGCTTCTACCTGGAATTTTCTCCTACCATGATGGATTTCTTCACCACTGGTCCAAAAGAAATGTGGCTACCTGACCGTGGGCTGAAAATGCTGAAAACACACCCAAGGTGAGCATGTCCTTTTCAGTTATGGCAGGAATTTGATACAGTAACAGAGAGATGATTAGCACACTCATCTTAATCTACCATTAACCTGGTCAGTGGCTGAAAAGGAATATGAAATGACAGGGATTGGATTCACCAAAGATCCCAACCCTTGGCAAGACCATACTGCTGTATGAGGTTCCTGAGGGGCCATCNGCAGAAGAGACAAGGCCAAAAGAGACATCCTATTTGCTGCCTCTGGTTTTGGCCAGAGCTGAGCCTAAATCCAAGGAGCCCCTGAATGAAGCCTCCCCAAAATATCTCCATTTCTCACTGCTGTTGAAATGAAAATTACCTTAGCAAACAACAGAACAAAGAATTATTTAGAGCACTCTGAATGTAAGAACAAATCATAAACACATGTGGGGAGCAGAAATTCAGGACAGCCTGCAATTCTGGCTTTGGGTCCCACTAGACCTCCTGAGGGGCAGTTTCTCTCTGCAAATCTGCCAGTGAGGGGTCAATTAAACACTCACCCTGGGGTCCTCTAATTCATCATTACTGGATATTTCAATTGTATGCAAATGTCAGCTTTTCCCCTTCAATCAAAACCAACTACTATCCAAAAGAAGTCTTTCATGGCCTTTGGTAATTATTTATATTACACACGGGTTTGTAAGCTTCTAGGTCACTTACTTTTTTTCCAGAAAGCTTCCATTCCAACAAGCTGCAGAAGACAGTATCTGAACAACACCACTATTCAAGACAGAAAAGGAAAGAGAAGAATTACAATTAGTACTTCTATAAGCTCCAGCAGCAAGCCAGACATCTGACTAGCCAGGCCCTTAGGTCATNGGGGCAGCTTCNTTCCTCCAGCAGGTGCATACCCAGTTTAGAGAACAATATTTTGCCTGCAAATGGACAAGAACAAGTGTCCCACAAGTTACATAATTTTTTTAAGTGTCAAAACCCATAAAAGAAAAACTGCTTCTAACAAAAAGCTTGGACATTTTCTTACCACCATTTCTAACAAACAACAACAANAAAAAACCAAAGAAACAAAGAAGTGAGCTGTTATTTCCCATGTACAGAAGTTAATAAATGCCCGATCACATCTTCCTATTCTATTGACCCTCTGAGGAAGACGAGTAAAGACTTACTCCTATTACCTAAATTCTGCAGAATCTATAGACATGCCTGCTTTCTGAGGACCCAGGATCACCGTGAAAGTCAAGGGATAAAACAAGTAAATGACTAGGAAGAGGCTATGGTGGTTTGAGTAGGAATGGTCCCCATAGACTCATGCGTGTGACTGCTTCACCCATAGGGAACAGCACTATTAGGAAGTATGGTCTTATTGGAGCAAGTGTGTCACTGTGGGGGTGGGCTTTGAGGTCTTATATGCTCAAACTACACCTAGTCTGGTACACAGACTCCTTCTGCTGCCTGTGGATCAAGATGTAGAAGTCTCAGCTCCTTCTCCAGCACCATGTCTGCCTTCATGCCACCATGTCCTGCCATGAAGATAATGGAGTAAACCTCTGAAACTGTAAGCCACTCAAATAAATGTTTTCCTTTACAAAAGTTGCCTAACTAAGACAGAGACCATAGTAACTTCTGTTTGGCTGTAGAATTTGGAGCAGGTAAGATCTTTAGAAGTGGTCTCCCCTAGCTTCATTTTATAAGTAAGAAAACAGAAGTACTAGTAAAAAGCCATGATTACAGGTCACCCGCTGCTCAGCAGTCTGACCTCTCTTGTCCCTCCTCACTCACCACCCACTAGCCTCAGCAATGCCTGCAACAGAAGAAAGATTCTAGTGGCTGCTGCAGGGCAGGGCTTGGGCATTTGCTCCAGCCGTCTTGATCATAAAGCAAGACCCACAGTGCATTTCTTAGGACAGCTGCCTTTTTACACAGATTGGTTTCTTTATTCCTATGAATGAGACTATAGGAAAAGCATGAAAATGCTGCTCAAAGTCAACAAAAAATCTATTAAGAAAATTTACAGAAACTATTTTCCTTTAAAAACTAAAATAAATTCAACAAAATCCTCACATTTTATTGTGCCTTTTCCCCAGAAGATTCTGAATTATCATTTCAACTAATTACATTAAGTGACAAAACTGTAGAAGTTACACAAATTAGCTAACAATAAAAGGTTGTTAAGATTCAAGATTCTTACTCGGTGATGGTGGCGCATGCCTTTAATCCTAGCATTCTGGAGGCAGAGCCAGGTGGATCTCTGTGAGTTTGAGGTCAGACAGAGTGAGTTTCAGGACAGCCAGGGCTACACAGAGAAACTCTGTCTCAAAAAACAAAAACAAAAAACAAACAAACAAAAAACATTCAAGATTCTGTGACATATCAGTGTGAAGAGAACCCTTTCTATAGGCAACAAATTACAGACAGCTCTCAGCAGACAGACCAACCTGGGACTTCCTCTGTGGGATTTCAAAAACCTTGAAATGAGGAAGCCAAGATGAGTGAGAATTGGCAAGGAAATCACTGTGTTAATGGGGTCTAATGAGATGAGACTCCGAATAAATTTACAAGAATGATTCCATACATGCAAAACTCTGTTTATATTCACAAACTCTTTAGATGTGGAGAACATCAGCCACTAAGCTAGAAAATTTGGAAGAAGTGAAATGAAGGCAAACAACCACATACTTGATTGTGTTTGCGTTGTTGTGTTCTGAGAGTTTTTGTCTCCAAATTGCTATGGTTTCATCATTTATCAAGTTGGTATAATGTGCTTGGTTCACAGTCCTGAAGTCAACAGCAGGAGAAGAATTCTGGAGAAATAACAAGAGAAAAGAGAGATGATAGACATGGATCTCCTCCACTCACTTTCCCCAGTGTGGTCTCCACATTGGACCTCATGAACTGAAGGCACTCGTAACTTCTGGAAGTTCTCCCTTGGAGCAGAGACATGTACCACTACTGCATTAGGAGGANCCTCCCTAGGCCACTGCTCCACTCTACTAGNCCTGGGGGCAGGTAGCAATGGTACAAAAGCTCTGCTCCCCTGCCTCCACTTCTGGGCGCCANACCAGATGGGGTGAGACCTCTTTTGCAACTGATCAAAGCCCAACATTTCCCTCCATCAAGCCCTGTCTCCTTCACCCTTGAGGAAGTGTTCCTTAGAGAGTCGGCTTCAACTCAATGACAAGCATTCTAGGTCTCTTTCCCTGCTCTGAGTCACCACACCATAGAGGTACTGGTTATCTGCTGTAATTGTTCCCTCAACTCCACTAAAATGTAGCATAAAATGTTTAAGCCAGACATGATGGTACATGCCTGTAATCCCAGCACTTGGGAGGTGAGGAGAAGGAGGAGAATTAATAGTTCAGGATCATCCCCAGCTACATAGTGAGTTCTCAAGGCCAGCCTGGGCTACATAATACTCTGTTTAAGTTTTTTTAAAAAGCAGAATTTAGTTACAATCTATAGTGTAAGCAATTTCTGAAAATTTAGTGTCATGTAATTTTTTTTTCCCCTCAACCGTTTGTGTGTGCTGTGCATCCCTCTATGGGTGTGTTTTCACATGTACAGGTATAAGTGTGTGTACAAGGTGTGCACACATGTGCACACCTTGTGTTGGCCAGAGGTTGACTTGGTCACTCTCCACCTTACTTATTGAAACAAAGTCTCTCTCTCTCAAGTGAATCTAGATCTCACCACTTGACTAGTCCAGCTAGCCAGCTTGCTCCAGGGAGCCTCTGTCTCCACCTCCCAATGATGGGATTAATGCCACACCCACCTGGCTTTTACAAGGGTTCTGGGGATCTGAACTCTTGTCCGCACACTTGCAGGGCAAGCATTTTCACTACTGAGCCATCTCCTCAGTCCCAGGGACTCTTAATTTCTGGCTCCAAGTATATACCTATAAACTTATGAAAGAAAGTATCGAAAAGGATGTTAATAATAGCTTTGAAAATCCCAAACACTGCCCACACTGTACATTTTTCTTTAGTGGTACATATTTTTTAATTTTATTTTTATATGTATAGGTATTTGTCAGCATGTATGTCTGTGTACCACTTGCATGCTCACTGCCCACAGAGTCCAGAAGAAGGCAATGGGTCCCCTGGAAATGGAGTTGCAAATGGTTGTGAGATACCATGTGGGTGCTGGGAATTGAACCTANGCCCTCTGGAAAAGCAGTCAATGAAGGTTCTTAACCACTGATCCGTCTTTCCAACCCCAACCCCAGTGATATTTTTTTTAATTACAATGACTTAATAATTTGTGTGTATGTGCATGAGTGTGTGCATGCATGCATGCGTGCATGCAATGGTACATGTGTGAGGGTGAGAGCACACCTTACAGGAGTTGGTTCTTTCCATCCACCATGTTGGTCCCAGGGATAGAACTAGGATTGCCCGCTTAGTGGCCACACCCTTACTCTCTGGGCTATCTTGCCAACCCATTTCGTGGTATTTTTAAAGAAACATTATAAGGACTTTCATTCTCTAAACCTGCTTGTTCTCAACTTTTTTTCTCCAACAGCTATTTATAATCCAGAACTAAGAAGTTGACAATGCTTTATGCCTTCTAAAGGAAGGGAAAGGTAATACCCAAGCAGTCAAAGCCATCAATTCATAAAGCATTGTTGTTTTCCCTCTGTACTTGCACATAAAATAGCTTTCAAAGGAAACTTGCTGGTTCTACTCTACAGTTGTGAGTTAGCATTATACAGAGAAAGAAAAGCCCCTGTAACACACACCAGATCATCTTGTTCTTGATAACTATTCTAAAAAAAAGACTACAGACATATACTAAAAGAACAAATAGAATATTGAATTACATCAAAGAAACTCTTAAATCAACATGGACAACTTAAACACATAGCCAGCTGCCTTTCCCCCTGCCAGGGTTGTAGAGCGCTATTACTACTGAACCTGAATTGTTTTCCCACNGGGACAAATGCACACCAACAGCAACACAAACGTATAGGGAATATGTAGGTTTCAAACTGTTTTTCTCATTCTTCATTATATATTCAGTAACCCACAGACACAAGAAAAAGCATAATTTTCCCCTCTGTGAGTATGGGGAACAAACATGAAAATTANACTNTTTGGGTCACCTGGGGGATGTTAAAAGCTGACCTGCTGCTGGTGGTCTAACTAAATTGGCCTAGAGTATGCACTGGCAATTGGCCTGGAATNTGTGTTGGCCACTGGGATTTTCAAAGTTCNCCTAGTAATCCAAAGCNCAGCAACATTTGAGAAGCACTGACCTAGTATAGTNTTTTTCTTTTTAGCTTGTATATAATCAGCAAGTATGGAGGCCTGGGAGTACAGCTCAGTGATTCAGTACTTCTCAGCATGTACTGAGCTTTGACATCCCTGGGGTGACTCTAACAGACATCCAAAGTTGGGAATCAGCATATCGCTATTCAATTTCTCTCTCTCTCTCTCTCTCTCTCTCTCTCTCTCTCTCTCTCTCTCTCACACACACACACACACACACACACACAGAGAGAGAGAGAGACAGAGAGAGAGAATATTACAGCTAACAGGCTTGAAGCAAACACACTCATCTAAGGATTCCAACCACATTCCCTCTTCAGCCCTATCCTGACAACACGGTAAAAGAAAAGGTGACTTATACTCAGAACCGCTGACTAATACAGCAAAGGAATATATGAGTGTAGGTGGAACATTCAAAACCTGAAAGCTTCAAAAATCCAAAACTGACATGACAACAGAAGTGGAAAACTCCATAGCAAGAAGCTTTACTCATGCACACAGTGATTTAAGATGTTCTCTGTTACACACCTTCANGGTGTGTTTGAGCTGTGGTAGGTTTCACGGTTCTGCAAACAATGACTTAAGATGTATAAAGTGCCTTCAGTGTGTTTGCATTCTAGTGAGTTTCATGTTCACATACATAGTGACTTAAGATGTCATAAGGCAATTACCTCCATGATGCACTGGGGTTGCAGTTGAGTTTCTTGTATAGCCTTGGGTTCCATCTCCAAGATACTTTATGTACATGCAAATATTTCAAACTCCAAAAGACTCTGAAACATTATTTTCCTGGCTGACACTTCACACATTAAGTGGTGATAAGGTAAGCAGGTAAGCATACAATTTTCAATCTCTGGATCTAAACTAGTGTGAGTGTGCACATGTATATATATATACTATATGTAAATCTGTATGGTTTTGTACTTTAAAAGACAGGTGTGCCATAGCTGCAAGGACAGCACTTCAGAGCCTGAGACAAAAGGCAGTAGTGAGCTGTGGTAAGCCTGGTATCGTCTTAAGGTGGGTAGCAGGAACATTCCACTGTGAACTTGAAACTTTAAACAGGGGACACGTCTCACCAGCTGAAACTTTAACTTACTGGCTGACACTATCATATAACTTACTTCCTTTTATCAGTGGGTTGTTTTGCATACCCAACACAACATTTAAAATTCGGCTACATAGATCATATTGTATATTTATTAAAGGAAGGAAATTTAAGTTTTATGTTTAATTCTCAGAAAAAAATAAAAGTCAGTTTCTTACATAAATAAATTCCTACANGTCTACTTACTACTTGAAAATAGAAAAGTTACTGAAGAGACCCTGTGTTTTTACCATTTGTTTTACTGGCATAACCTCAACTTCCTCTAAGATTTCTCTGTGAAGTTATAAAGCTGAACCCAAAATAGGTCCAAGGCAGCAATTCTACATCACCCTGAGATGGCTAAAGTACACAGCTTTCCACAGGCTCCTGACCTGAAACATGGCTGACCAACTGCAGCTTCCAGCCTGGCCAGGACCTTTTGTATAGAATCACAGAATGGTACGCAGGAGACAGGGCTNAAAGATGGCAGTGTCAGAGTGNTGGAGANACTTTCCCAAATGAAAAGGCCTCTGTTTTCTTCCCAACCAAGGCTCCTGCTTTCCTGATTACTACCTTGAGTTTGTCCNTGTACAGGGCTAGTTAAATAGAAAAGAGCAGGAGTGTGAGAAAGAAAAAGAAGAAAACCACAGCTCAGCACTCTTTTCAGCTGACTGCCCTTGGCCANGAAGAGTAGAATGATGTAGATAAATGCCATAGATTCTTCTATCTTTACCAGACCTTGAACTCTGAAAGGCAAAATGCGCTGTCTCCTTTCCCNTTCCCCTTCCTTTCCTTTAAGACAGGGTCTCGTGTAGCTCAGGCTGGCCCAAATGGGCCACAGAGTCAAGGATAACCTTGAACTGCTGTCTCTACCGGACGAGTACCAGAGTTACAGGCGTGCACTGCCGTGCCCATGTATGATACTGTTCTCTGTGGCTTATTTGGCATAGTGATAAAGGAGCCAGAGAAGGAGAATTTCAGTGTGGTCTCATGAACAGGTGATAAAGAATAAAAAATCTGAACTTTTTTGTATCTCACTTCTATGTTTATTATATACTCAGTCAGATCAAACAATAAAACCCACTAAATGAGCAAACATCTAGAAGGCATTTGGTACTTAACACTTAACAGTGATGAAACAGAAAAATAGTAACACAAATGCTCCAAGTCTCCTTAAATTTCTTTTAGAACAAATATGGATATAAATAATTAATTCTGCACTATAAATTAGAACAATGTTAAGAACAGGATAATTATTAGCAATTTGAAGGAGCTAAGTGGAGATAACGTCAAGGCTTAGTTTGTTTCTTTTAGTAAGATAAAATCAGTAGAAACAAAGAGCCATAAAGCTTTTGTGCAACTAAAACATTGACTACCATCATTCTATTGGGAATGTGATAATCAAAAGAAAATTTTACCTCATATGTGGAGCACAGCACAAACGTCTGGTCCCCTCCAGAGAAGATCTGCTTAACGACACGGTACTTAAAGCGATCTGTCAAAAAAAAGAAAAAAGAAAACAAAAAACATCATTTCAAACAGTTTGTTTTTCAATGGTTGCTCCCTTCCATCCTCTTCTGATTTTCCAAAGTATGNTTTGGGAGGGCTTCTTATCTGTTTTAATTGTGTGCAGAGAAGAGGCCTTCCCTCCTGGTTCACTGCCCAGGATTGTTTCTAGATCAGTTAAAAATAAATATAAGAAATAGTGCCCATACCCTTCCTGCCTGCCNCCTTCATAGCCAGCTAACCCTGACCTTGTTTCTATTTCTCATGCTAATTCCGTCATGCCACTGGCCTGAATTCTAAACTGGGCACTACTATAAATGGTAACATATGCACGGCAATCACACATCTGCATGTGGCCCTCTCTATCCCCTTCAGGATGATGCTAGCAATGCAAAGACCTCTTTTTCCAGTCCCAGTTCCATACCCATCNCATGGGGACACTCTTAAGACCACCTAATTGCNTTTTTATTTATTTAAAATGTAATTGCATCATTTCCCCTTTCACTTTCCTCCCCTAACCCATCCCATTCACCTCTCCCCTTCCCTTTTGAAATCATGGCCTCTTTTTAATTGCTACTATTACATGCATACACACAGNCACCTAAATATACACAAACCTTCCCAGTTTGTTTAATGTTACATATATATTCACACATCCCCCTTCACACACTCAAACCCCAGCTCTAACCTCCTCTAGCTGTAATACTCCTCCTCAGTGCCTTCCCCTATGGACTCATATTACCACAAAGGGCTGTAAGTCCATAGCATATGACATGAAAATTTGAAATTTCCTTATTTCTACCATATTTTGTCAAACACACAGGCATAAATTTACAACCACTCAAGTCAAGCCAGATTGTGATTCAATTTCAAAAACTTGTGGTTTCAAATTAAACTTGAGTTTCTTAATTCGATTATTGTTGCCTGGGAGGAGGAAGGGATTGAGACAAGGATAACTATATAGCCCAGGCTGGCCTAGGACTTGTGATCCTCAAGGTCTGTATTATAGGAGTGCACTACCAGATCCAGGAGCACACTTGCTAGACACATGTATTCCGAGTACGAGGAGAATACCTAAAGAAAGATGTTTACAAATGACAAAGA
>LZPO01044519.1:5751-19010 GCA_001675575.1 Neotoma lepida | reverse complement strand
CTGCACACTGCCATGCTCCTCATCATGATGATAATAAACTGAATCTCTGAACTGTAAGTGAGCCACACCAATTAAATGTTTTCTTTATAAGAGTTTCCATGGTCATGGTGTCTCTTCACAGCAATAAAAACCCCAAGACACTGTCCACCTTTTTTTGACTCAAGGTCTCTCACTGAACCTGGGGCTCACTGGTGTTGCCAGCAAGCACCAAGGATCCTCTTGTATCTGCCTTACCAGTTCTAGGATTACAGGAACACACCATTACTTTCAGTTTCTTTCTTTTTTCTCCTTTTTTTGATATTGGTATTAGGAATCTGAACTCAGGTCCTCATCCTGTGTAGCAAGCAGTTTATCCACTGAGTCATATCCATGGTCTCCAGACCCCAATTCTTAGTATCAGCAAAATGACAATTAAATTTCTGCTTTTTTGCATTAATATATTTATTATGGCATAATGCAGTACTTTATACAGTAACTCATTTGAATGTAAAAACATTTTATGTACAACTGCAGGAGAAATAATATACAGATATCTCGAACATAAAAACAGGTTATAATTCAAAAGTCCAGAGTTATTTGAAACTGGAAAATATTTTCTCTGTAGAAAATAGTAAAAATGATAAGATTTCCCAATAAGCCCTTTTAAGCNAAATAATAGCTGAATTATACATATAAATATTGATTAGATTCTGGNATACAGAAGAAACCTATCTTCATTTGTTCAGAGAGCTATGTTTTACTTAAGTTGTGTAAGTGAGATTCCTATTCATCTTCCCTCTCACTGTTTGATTTATGGCAGACATTTTTCTATAGGCTAATCCTCTCCCCATATTTATTCAATATAGTACTTGAAGATCTAGCTAGAGCAATAAGACAACAAAAGGAGATCAAGGGGATACAAATTGGAAAGGTAGAAGACAAACTTTCACTATTTGCAGACGATATGATAATGTACTTAAGTGACCCCAAAAATTCTACCAAGGAACTCCTACAGCTGATAAACTCCTTCAGTAATGTGGCAGGATACAAGATCAACTCAAAAAAATCAGTAGCNCTCCTATATACAAATGATAAACAGGCTGAGAAAGAAATCAGAGACACATTATCCTTTACAATAGCCACAAATAATATAAAATACCTTGGTGTAACTCTAACTAAGCAAGTGAAGGACCTGTATGATAAGAAATTTAAGTCTCTGAAGAAAGAAATTGAAGAAGGTATCAGAAAATGGAAAGATCTCCCATGCTCATGGATAGGTAGGATTAACATAGTAAAAATGGCAATCTTACCAAAAGCAATCTACAGATTCAATCCCCATCAAAATCCCAACACAATTCTTCACAGACTTGGAAAAAGACAATTAAATTTCAACCTGAGTTTTGAAAGGGACAAACCATAGGATATGGAGTTGTAAGTCTAGAACCAGTTAAAGTGGCTTTCCTAACGTCTCAATGAAACATGGACCCTGCACCTCAGCAGCTTTGTCTAAATGCTGATGTTTCAAATGGTGGATAACTTTGAAGGTATGGTTAGCTAAGCATATTCCTCCTCAGTTTCATTCTTCCTGGAATCTGAGAATGTGAATTTATTTGGAAATAGAAATATTGCTGATGTCATTAGTTAAGATAAGTGGAGCATTTATATACCAAAACCCACAAAGCTACCACCAGAAACTGGGGAAACGGCAGGGAACAGATTGTCAGACCCTCCAGAAGAAGCCAACCTACTATTGCCTCAGTTAATGTGAGATACTAAATTTTAGTTGTTTCAAAACATCTAATTTGTAGTACTTTGATGGATCTAGAAAACTGTATAAATAATAAGGGTGATGCTTCAAAAATCAAAGAAAAATCAAATCAAATAAAAAAAATCATCTATAACATCCCTTACTGTGATGTAGCTAGGGCATCTGTCGTTAGATGGATACCTCCACTTCACTGACTATGACCAAGTCTTTGCAGTTTGGCTGGGCATTTTCAGGACCTTGGCCTCTTATTCAAGATTGAAAGACACAGGTCACACAAATTGGAAAGGTAATGAGGAAATTTAATTCTAAACAAAGTGATTACACAAATTAGGAAGGAATACACTGTAAAGATTGACAGTGAGCCATATGAATGACAGTACTCAAGGCTCAGTTATTATTTGAGTCTTATGTCCTTCAAGAGAAAGTAGAGTTTGATTACTGTGAGTGTGATGTGGATGGTTTTCGAGTATATAGCAATTTTCTTACTTCGTATTCACCCTCTCATGATACATCTGATTTTAACCATTTCTCTTCAATTATGCATAGGTATGTGTCCAATTATGCAAATTAAACAGGGAATGTCCATCACATTTCCTTTTGAAGACACAGTTTGCCTTAGTGAATGGGCCTCCAAAACCAGATCAGACTTGATCACCTCTATTACCCTCATACCTAGATATATTAGAAATACATTTAAATAGTAACTACACAAGTTTGATGATCATTAAGGGGAAAAGTGATGATGGAGAGGGTATGGGAGANTAACAGGGATTTACCTCACAGAAGGATGTTAGAGATTTAGCTGGTGAAAAGGNTAGATGTGGTGCAGCAGGGGCTGGGCTAGACCCTGGAGAAGGATGTGGGATTTCTGGCTGAATGGAGAGGTTGAATGAGTCCCAGGAGGGACAAGGCTAGAACCCTGGAGAAGGATGTGGCAAATCTGGCTGTAAGAGAGGTTGGGTGCAGTGCTGAAGAGATGGCTAGACACTGGAGAGGTGGTCTACTCTCACCAGTAAATATTTTAGTTTGGGTTTTTTTTTTTAACCTTAGACATTTTTGTGATGTTCACGCGATACTTTGAAGGGTCTCAGTTTAAGAGGTTTACCAGCTGAGATTTGTCTTTGATATCACCTTTTTGTTTATCTTTCAGCAAATCAAATATTTCTTATACATTTTGTTTAGTAAAGGTGTGAACCCCCACGCAATCCTAAATCTTGAGTTTGCATCACACATAGCCCAAAGTCTCCTTGACTCACTCTTTCTTAGATGTACACTTATCAGAATCCAGTCTCTGGCCTCCCTAATCAAGAGAGCATGACTCATGAGCGGGATCTCATTGTCCCCTGGGTCTTGACTGGCCTTGGAGGCCAAGGGTCAAAAACTTGGCTATGCTCTTTGACTTTCTTATCCTCATTGGTGTTTCTAAGCTTTGTTGAACACCCAGGACATCTTCACCAGCCTTNTAAGTTTAACTTTTGTATAATATTTACATTACATAATTAGATAATAATTAAATAAAACTTGGAGAAAATAACTCAAACAGTTCTGATTAAATCTTGGTTTTGTTATAACTGTTTACAGAAATAATTAAAGTATAACAAAGCTAATAAAATCATACATAATTATCTTAATTAATTAATCTTAGAAATTTTAATCATTAAATATGTATGATTTTTAAGTTTCACTGTACACAAACCTTATATAATTTATTTAGCCTTTTTTCTGAGTTGGATTTAAGCTTTTATGATTTTGCTATTTTTTATTTTTCAGATAAGAATCTTATTGTATCAAATAAAATCTATCCTTGTCTGAACTATTTTCTATTATAAACTATATCAGAAATATANTCTCATATTTACATACTCTAAAACAAATTTTTTAAACCCACTTACTATTTCTCTTTATTTTATTTATCCAATCAAGAGTTGGATCCAAATAACATACATGTAAGTGTAGCTTTAGATGACAGAAATATTTATTTCTTGTGGTCTAGCCAAGAGAGAGCCAAGTGTTCAGTCTTAAAGTTAACCAAAAAAAGTAATTTTCCTTCTCTCTGCTTCCACTTCAATTCTATTGAAAGTTCCTGGTATGATCTGAGAGAGAGAGAGAGATAGGAGAGAACCCTTGACTCCCTTAATTCTTATCATGAACATTTATGAGGGNTATTACTTCTTGTTCTCTTTGTAAAACAAACCACCCCCCTTGAAATGTCCCTTCTCCCTACATTTATAGCATTTCCCCCATTTTGTTCAGAGATTATCTCCCCAACTGGAGCATATGCCCTACAGATCTATTGGGGGGAATTTATTTTTATTAGAAGCAGATCTTTTGTCTTCTCTTTAGCCAAACAAGAAGCCTGGTTTTCCATCCTTATCTCATGTTTGTGATTTCTTGATCAGAGGTTCATTCCCTATCTTTGTTATCACCCTCAGAAGCATCAGAGTCAGTTTTATTTATTGATTAGGCAGTCAGTGTGAACCACATCATACATAAGAATGTGTCCTCCAGATCAGCCCCCTCAGATTCCACGAGGAGATTTCTAGCATTCTGCCTTGTTTTCTCTGCAGCCAAGTTCCTCCTGGAACACTGGAACCATGGGTTGGGAGTCCACACTCCCTTCACTTTTGAATACTACTTCAGTTACATACATACATCCTCAGGGATGTCCCTTCCGCCAAAGCAGTAATAAGGCTTCAATTATTTTTTCTTCTCTTCATTTGGGAGCTTTCTGGCCAGAACTTCAGCATTCACCCTAATGGACTATTGAAAGAATGTCAGAAAGAGAATCCGTATTTCTCCCTTTTTCTAGCCTCTCTGGAGTTATTCAATTCCACTCCCAACACACACACACACACACACACACACACACACACACACACACACGCACACGCACACACATTTATTTATTTATTTTCAACTTTTGTTTCCCATTTTCAGAATAATCTCACATTAATGGCTTGATCACATTCTCCAAAAGTTTCATCCACCAAGTCATACTTTACAGTTCAATTTCCTTATCCATTTATACACAAAGTTACCTGGTCACTGCTGGGGCTTGCATTGGGTCTTTACCTCACGTCACCAGTTGACTTTTGAATTTTGTGTTTCTGTTAGTTTCAAAGCAGGGTCTTCACACTTAGGATGGCTGCAGCAAAGCAGAGGGGTACACCTTCCAGGATGAGAGTCGGTCCTCAAAACTCCTGGTCATAAAATGATAGCCCAATATTGGATACAAGGTGAAAGAAATGGAATCTGGGGGTCTCAAGAAAACGGCCACACAATTCAAAGTACTTGGGAAAGGAAAAATTTTTTACTTCTCTGGAAGTAAAACCATATCAAATCAAACAGGCAAACACATCCAGCTGGAGGCCCATTGGATTTTTATTCCTAACACAAAGGGAGTTCTGAATGATCAGAACTCCACACTTTTACGTGACTGATTGATTTAAGAATAATGCAATAAGAAGATACGCAATTAAGAAGAATGCAATTGGGAGTGCCAAATGCAAGAGTGAATACAAATTTTGATTTCAAGAAGTGTTGAACCTGGAAGAATTTGAATTTTTGCCAAACTTCTTCTTCATAATTTTCAAAACAGAGTTTTGTGTTATTTAACCTTTTGGTAGAAAAGGCAGTGAATGTTGCTTTTATTTCCCACACCAGACAAATCATTTTAGTTTGACATGCATGGTCACCTCAAAATGAATACAGTGCCCAGAGAATGTTACACAGAATGGAAAAAGAGTGGCTTTCCACTCTTCTGTCCTGGTCTAGCCACACAAAACTCCATTCAGGTACGGAGAAACCTTTCACTGAAACACAGATCAGCCGAAACGGGTGTTGGAGGAGGAATGAACTGAAGATGGGGAGGGTCTGAGAGGCAGTATATGAGAGAAAAACTGAAGAATGCCAGACTAGCTTGGTAACAAAGGGCTCATTTGCTTCTTTGTAGCTGGGAAAATCAAAGCTTCACAGTAAGACAAGTTTGATATTAGCATAAGAAGCTTCTAGAGTGCTTTAATGGAGCCTCTCTGGCAAAACTTTCAACTTCCTATCCTTAACTGAAGTCAATTGCAGAAATTACCTCAATATCCAAATAGCACATGTTGGTGAGAAAAGAAAGCTCTGCAATGTTCACTGAATAAACCAAAGAATGAAAGACTAATGAAACACGCCTGCTGGTGCAGCCAGGGATGCATCTGAGCTGTGCCTAAGAGGCTGCTTACGTGACCTTGGGACATGGCATATATGCAAGAGAGCCATGCTCTGTTTACCTTGTTGAAAACAAAAAATAGCAAAATGAAACAAAGCAAAGAGCACACAGATAAAACCATGGAGTCTGTTTCGTGTTGGCCAACTACTCCTNAGAATGGAACCTGCCCTGGAATGTGATTGGTAGACCTAGTGACACACTATTGAAAAAAATGGATTTTCCCTTTCCTAGAAGATATCAATAGCAAATAGCTTCTTGGATAGGGATGGGACTACTTTTCCATCTCAGTCTGGCTTGAGCTTGTGCACTTCTTGTGCGTGCTGTCGCAGTCTCTGTGCATTCATATTTCTGTCTGCCCTGTTGTGTTTGGATGCTGTTTCCTTGGAGTCATCCACCACATCCTGCGATTACAATCTTTCTGCCCATAGATCCATGAGCCTTGGGGGGCGGGGAGCTTGATAAATTCCATTCAGGGCTGAGTGCTCCAAAGTCTCCCACTCTCCACACATTGTCCAGTTATGGGTCTCTGCATTAATTACCATCTACTGCAAGAAGAAGCTTCTCTGAGGCACTGAACTATGAGTATAGTAATGTTCCATTACGAGTTTTTTTTTTTTTTAAGCCAGGTGGTGGGGGCATACATCTTTAATCCCAGCACTCAGGAGGCAGAGGTAGAAGAATCTCTGTGAGTTCAAGTCCAGTCTGTTCTACAGAGTGATTTTCAGGACAGCCAGGGCTACACAGAGAAACACTATCTCAAAAAATCAAGAGAGATTTGTTTTTGTTTTTGTTGTATTGCTATGTTCCTTTAGTAAAATATTAGTAGTAGGTTTCCCCTAGAGCCCATGACCTATCTAGTCTCAAGTTCTTGGCCACTTTTGTAGTGTTCAGTATGTCAGAGAGTGGACCTTAAAATATATATATGGCTGGTTACTCCCATAACATTTTGTGCCACTATTGCACTAGTATATCCTGCAGGCAAGGTTACTGTTGAAGCTTTCAGGGTTTGTAGNTGGATGATATTGATGATAATCTTGATCCTCTGGTAGCATACAGAATACTGAATGCTTGTCAGTAGGGGTAAAGCTTCTAGTTGGACACCAGCTTNATTTCTCCATGTTTTATGACATAATAAAGAAATATTTTCAGCAATAGACCCTCACTCTCAGGTTGTGGAGGGTAATCAATACCTTTCACAACAGCCTGTGATGTTTGGTGATGTGATTCCTTCAACCAATGATTCGACAAGATGCAACCCATTCCTGGCACTGGAGATTTTACTTGGTGGTGTAAGATAGTTAGTTGGGGCATTGTCTCCCTTGTATAGTGACTCCATGGAGGCTTCTTTCGTATGTGTATATATTTTGGGGAGTTTCTATGATAGTAGGCTTTGATACAACTTTTCAAAAGACTTTCAGTGTTAGTTGTTGCTTCCCATCCTTCCTTGTTTACCCTATCCTCCCATCCCCTTTCCCATTTAACCTTCCTATTTGAGTTTCCATGTCATCTCTTAACAGTAACTCTCATAACAGTGTTTTCTATTTCTCCTTCCTTGGAAAATTCCCTTCTTCCCCCCTGCTCCCTTAATAGGTCCCTAACCTCTGTGGTTATTCTGTTTGAAAGACAGATATCTAAAGCTCAAAAAGTAACATTCATATATAAGACAAAACATGCAATTGTCTTTGGGGGTCTGGGTTTCCTCATTCAAAATGATTGTTTCTACTTCCATCCATTTACCTGTCAACTTCATAAACTCATTTTTCTTAATGACTAAATAACATACCAATTTGTTAATGTAGCATATTTTCATTATCCATTCTCCAGGTGATGGACATTTAGGCTGTTCCAATTTCTGGATATTGTGAATGAAGCAGCAATGAACATGAATAAGCAAGTATTTCCATAGTAAATTATAGAGTCCTTTGGATATATGTCCAAGAGTGGAAGAGCTGGATCTTGTAGTAGATCAATTTTCAGCTTTTTAAGGAAGCTCCCCACTGATTTTCCATAGGTCTGTGTAATTTTTCACTCACACGAGCAGTAAGTAAGTGCTCCCCTTCCCTGTATCCTCACTACCATGTGTTATCATTTGTTTTATTGATCTTGTCCACTGTGACGGGGGTAAGATGACATCACAAAGTAGTTTGAATTTGTATTTCCCTAATGGCTAAGGATGTTGAACATTTTAAAAATGTTTCTCAGACATTTGTGTTTCATCTTCTGAGAACTCTGTTTAGTTTTATACGCCATTTTAATGGGTTGTTTGTTTGATATTCAGATTTTTAGTTATTTCTATATTCTAGATATTAACCCTCTATCAGATGTATACTTGGTAAAGATTTTCCCTATTCTGTGTGGTGCTGCTTTGCTTGAGTGATGGTGTCCCTTGTGGTACAGAAACTTTTTAGCTTCACAAGGTCCCATTTGTTAATTGTTGGTCTTAGTGCCTGTGTTTTTTGTTGTCCCTTTCAGAAAGTCCTTTCCTATGCCAATGAGTTCAAGAGTATTCCCTACTTTCTCTTTTTTCAGATTCATGCTATAGTCTTTTGTTGAGGTTACTAATTCACTTGGAGTTGAGGTTTTCTGTGGGGCGATAGATGTGGGTCTATTGTCATTCTTCAACAAACAGCCATCCAGTTTGGCCAGCACCATTTGTTGAAGATGCTGGTTTTTTTCTCTAGTGTNTATTTTTTACTTCTTCATAAAATATCAATTGTCTGTATGTGTGTGGAATTTTTTCTGGGTCTTTAGTTCTTTTCCATTGATTAACTGGACCTACTGGCTTCTAGAGGAGTCATGTTGTCTTGGTTGTTTATGTTTCTGTTTTTGTTCTGGGATATAGGTATCCATACCTACATTTGAAATGATTCTTGGTGTGGATATCTGGTCTTGCNTTTGTTGGGTGGGTGTTCTGTTCTCTGCTTGATGTTGCCCACTCTGGATCCTACCCAAGTTTGGAGGCTGTGGAGTCCCTGATAGAGAGCAGCTCTGTGCTTCCATGAAGAGTCAAAATGGATTGAAGGTGTGCTAGAGGACTGGCTTAAAGAGGTGGCAGAGAAGAACTAGGGGATCCTGGACCCTGAGTCCACACCTAGAGGCTGAGTCCAAAGGGATGGATGTGGGCTGGAATGAGAGGTTAGGGTAGGCANAAGGCAGCAGGCTTAAGAGTAAATGTGGAGAAACTCGAATGGTGGAGGNAAACAAGGGAAAAGTTGTATACATGAATTCTAGCCCAGTGTCTGTAATAGATACCCTTTAAAGCTTTCTTAGGCCCTGGGAAATCTATGATTTCATTGATAAGAGTTACATTTTGGCTTTGTTTACTTCTAACCCTGTGTTGTTAAGTGAAGTGGCCTTCTTTACTCAAAAGGCATCATCCTGTGTACTCTCCCTGCTACATACATTCTTTGGAGGATAGGAAACAACGAAATAAAAACAAGAAGGCTAGTGATGTCCATACCTGGACCATCAAAAATTCTTTTGTGACCTTTAGAAGAAAGCCCTGGAGAGGTGAGTGATTGGTTGGGGTCAGAACCAGAAAGACTGGCTGTTAGGGCTTGTCTCTGAGGGAAGAGGGTCTATTGAAGGATACATCAATTTTAGGCTTGATGAGGGTCAGGGTCCTATCTGTGAATAGTCAGTTCCACTGGAAAACAACACCTTAGAGTATACATACTACCCAAGGAAGGCAATTAACAAGAACTGTCAAGGTTTTGGCCATTTTAAGTTGTTCAGGTGATGTGGAACATCTACTATGCAAATGATGCAAATGTCAGAAACAAACACCAGTGTAAGGGGAAATACAGGAAAGATATAGCTCATTTACACTTTCAGATTCTTGAGTCACTTCATCAAGACAATGCTAGGTCCCAGCTGATAGAGCAGGTGCTACAATTAAACTGCCTGTTTTGACAAAATAGGCTAATCATCTTCCTGCAGTTAAACCAAAAGGAATAAACCATCATAGTGAGAAAAGAACAGAGACAGGAAACATGAAGGGGATATGGNATGGGAAAAGAGCCCCTCACCTTGACTAAAGCCTTCCCCAGCTGAGAATCATGGATTTATCTACACAGAAATGTGTTCCTTTTATAACGAGATATATACTNAAGGCCTAAGCCCATACATGGCCTTCTCATTTCTTAGTTGTAAATCTGCAATTTCTTAGGAAGCTCATGAGTAACCCTCTATAGAGCAAAAGTCATTTTTTAGTCCCTTGTTCAAATTCTATGACAGATGATTTTTGTCTTATCAGATTATGACCCTATTCAAGCCACCTCCAGAGCCACCCTATATTATAATCTCATAACTGAAAAAGTGAAAGAAGACAACAAAGGTTTATTAGCAATCTCCTGATAGGACTTGAGCCACCAAAATTGCATATATGGATACTAAGACACTTAAGTGTGGCTCACCTTGAGAAGCCCTCACCTACACTCTTGGGTGCACTCTTGTCTATTTTTTCTCTGAATGCCTGTCTATTAACTCCCATGCTGAAATATACTCTTGCTGTACAACAAAGGCAAATAGCATGTATGTGTCTCAGAGGGAGAATAGAACTGAGATAGGAAATTACTCTTTAATTTACAAAAGGTTATTTAAGTATACTCTGTGTGTGTGTATGTGTGTGTGTGTGTGTGTGTGTGTGTATACAAGGAATCAGTGCTGGGGGATGTCTTTCTGTATGCTGTGAATATATGCTGTTCCCATTGGTTAATAAATAAGCTGCTTTGGCCTATGGCAAGGCAGCTTGGAAGCAGGTGGGAAATCCAAGGAGAGAGACAGGAAAGAGAAAGCCAGAGTCTGGGGAGGTGNGAGCCAGCCTCTGAAGGAACTACATGTAATGGGACGCAAGTAAAGGCACGGAACACATGGTGACACATAGATTAATAGTTATGGGTTGAGTTAAGTTGTAAGAGCTAGCTAGCAAGAGGCCTGCCATAGACCATACAGTTTGTAAATAATATTAAGCCTCTGAATGATTATTTTATAAGCAGCTGCAGGACTATGGGGCCAGGAGGAACCGGAGAAAACTTTACGGCTACAAATTAGACTTAGAATCAGTACGTGCTAAGCATGTGCTCTACTCAGGTATATATTTCTGCTTTTATTTTTTAAATTTTATATTTAATTTTATATATGTGTGTGCTTGCTTGTCTGTATGTGCACCATGTGTATGCAAATGCTTGCAGGGGATAGAAGAAGGTGTTGCATGCTCTGGAACTGAAATTCTAAGTGTTTGTGAGCCACTCAATGTAGGTGTTGAAAATTGAACTTTGGCCTTCTGTAAGAGCACCAAATACTCTTAATTTCTGAGCCCTCTCTCCAGCTCCAGGTACACATTTTTATAGATTACTGGTTAGAATCTTTCCTCTGTAATCTGACTGTGTGGGACTGCCAGTTAGTAGTAGAGCCCTGGCTTACCTTTCTGGTTCCCCATTTCTTCAACTGTGGCATGTAGTACTAGAATGTACCTCATAGCGTGGTCTAAGGTTAAATGAGACAATATAGTCGGGCATTTAGAATGTTATATGGGTATGATGAACTTTCAAAGGCAGATGCTTGATTTCATAACAGTCTATTTCTGATCATACTCATCCCTTATCTTATTTCCTCCTCTCCTACCAGCCTCTCCCACCTCTAAACAAATCCCCTCTCCCACTTTCATGCCCTGATGGTTTCTGTTGTGTTTTTGTTTTATGACACACTGCGTTAAACCAGGGCTACTCACATGGGTATAGATGTTGAGCCATTCTCAGGGAGTATGGCAACTCACCAGTGTTTACTCCACTGAAGATAACTACTTTCCTTTCCTAGTAGCCTAAATGCCCAGACAAGAGTTTGATGTTTCTGACTTGAATTTAAAAAAAATAAAGTTTGCGCAACCTCTCCACCCAGCCAGATCCTACACACATTTCTCCAGGGTNTAGCCTGGTGAGTCCTTCTGATCCTCCCCTCCACANACACCACCCCATGCCCCAGATCTAGCACAAGTCTGATAGTTAGTCCCCCAGCCCATTCTGACCCCAGAGGCTACCTGGCAACCAACCTCTAGGCTTTTGTCAGAAGCCTCCCTTCTTGCCCTTGACCCATAGACTTCTCTCCCATCACATTCAACATCTCTAATAGCCATATCATACACACCCTTCTCCAGGTTTAGCCTGATGAGTCTGCCTTTTCTTCCCCTCCATTCATCCTCTGTATCCTGGGATCTAACCCCATACTCTCGGATTGGGCAAAGACCTCACATCCTATACNTAAGCCCAGCATCCTGTATCTACCTGATTTCATCCCTCCTTTCCAACATATAGGCTCAATCCACCTACAAATTCTCTCTTTGGCTCCAACCTGCTATATCTATATCTGACATACAATGCTCTACCCATATCTGACAGATAAATAAGAAAAGAAATCCACATAACCAGACCTCATCACATTTTTTTAAATGAAAGAACAAAGCATTATCTGCCCCAGAACTAACCAGTCCAATAGAATTATTTGCCAATGAAAATTACCCAGATGATTGCCAGGACAGAGAATTTAAAATAACAANCATAAACTTGATCAAAGAATTCAAGGACCTTAAAGGAGATGCAAAGAAATAGCTCAATGAAACTAAAGAAAAAGAATTAATATCTGAATAATTGTGAAGAAGACACAAACATAGGGCTGATGGAAATGATGAGGACAATTCAGGACTTGAGAACATCATTCAATCAGGAGATAGAGATATTGAAGAGTACTCAAGCTGAAATGAAGATGAAATTGAATAACTCAATAACTCAACCAGAAAACTAAAAGGAATGCCATACAATTAGAATGAATCAAGAAGATAGAGTATCAGGACTAGAAGATAAAAATAAAAGTATCTACACAAAATACCAAAAGAATATATATATATATATATTTTAAAAACTACAGGAAATGTGAGACACCNTGAAAAATAAAACATTCTAATTATAGGCATAGATGGGGTAGAGGAGCACAAATCAATAGCATACACTAGATCTTCAACAAAAATCATAGAAGAAAACTCCCNAAAACAGTGGAAAGACACACTGATACAAATACAAAAAGCACACAGAACAACAAATAGATAAGGCCAAAAAAGAAAATCCCCATTGCATATTNTAGTTAAAACACTAAGTATACAGAACAAAGAAAAGTGAAAGCTTGAAAGTATTGAAAGATTCAAAAAAAAGTCACATATAAAGGATTTTTGTTTGTTTGTTTTTGAGACACGGTCTCTCTGCATAACTTTGACTGTCCTGGAACTCACTATTTAGACCAGGCTGGCCT
>LZPO01044518.1:208331-229954 GCA_001675575.1 Neotoma lepida | reverse complement strand
TGGAGGTCTTGTACACACACACACACACACACACACACACACACACACACACAGCACAGCACAGACACAGACACACATGCGAAGAGAAATTTCAGAGTGGTCAGCCTGAGGGCATTTTATAATTTTCTAAATATCCTGTACTACTATAATAAANTTTTCATTAAATTTATTTAAAAGCACATACTCATTTTACTTCCAAAGTACTTACAGTTGGGAAGGAAAGTGACTTGAACCAGTTCCATGAGGCCAGGAGCCCCAGTGTCAGCACTGAGATGGCACTGTGCTATGTCTGACACTGACAGGGAGTATGCAGGGACCACAGCCAGGATACAGTCGAGTGTCTCTCCTGAAAGCCAAGTGGCCATTTCAAGAGTAGACACCCCACTATGTCCATCTTGGGAATGGACACCTCTCTCATGTGTACGCTCACCTCAGGAGTGAATGCTTCCTTGTGTGCGCCCATCACCTCAGGAGAGGACATGTCTCCTGTGTGCCAATCTTGCAAGTGGACAGGAGTGGCCACTCTCTGTCTGCTTCTGTGATACTCCCTCCAGCTTGCTTATCTGCCTGTCTTTGGTTCCTACCGACTTTGACAGTCAGGTCCTCAACATTAGGACACAATTTTTGTAGAATTTAAAGAAAGTACCAATAGGTACCAGGGACCCTGAGCCCGCTCCCCACTCCCCAAACCTTCCCTTCTCCCAGGATAGCAGTGTAATGTTGACAGGCAGGCAGAGGTGCTTAGTCACCACATATAGAGGGCAGGAAAATCCTGACTTGGGTTAGAAGCAATAGTCACCTGAGGGAGGCATTCATGAGCTTGAAGGAACAAACCTCTTTCATTGTTTGTTTTTTTAATATTTGATTGGGTTCCAAACATGTTTAGCCACAAATGTAAAAGATGGTTAAAAAAACAAAATCCAGAGTTACAAAGAAAATTAAATGTAAGTTTAGAGCATGGTGAGGAGGTCTATCTGCAAGGACTGCAGGGGAAGGCATGCTCCATTACCAGCTGGCTTTGGTTCCTTACAACTGAGTGGAGTTGTGGCTGTGACCCCATTCCAGGAACGTGCAGCCAGTGGAAGGCCTGTGCTACACAGTGACCAACACAGCTGCCATCCCCTGGAAAGCTACGGTCTTGCCATAGCGGTGCCCCTCTATATCTAGGCTCCAGGAGAGAGAAACATAGACAGCCTCAGATCCTCCAACACCCAATCTTTCAGGTGAAATGAACGTAGCTATGACATGGGCCATTTTACATAAATTCTCTGGGGATCCTACTTGGAGCTTTCCTGGTGGCTAATAATGTACATTAGCTTATGAATAAATTGAACACCTTTTATGTCACACAAATATTAACTGCTGTGCCACTAACCGATGTTTGATCACATGTGTATGTGTAGGTAGGAGAAGGTTTGAATCTAGAGTAACTTCCTCGGATTCAAACACACTATTTGAGCTGAGGTGTTACGGCAATAGAAGCCAGGTTACCTGCTGTCATTCTCAATGTCATTCTCATCCCCTTAAAGTTTCCCTGGAGAGTCCCCTAAGCCATAAGTAGGCTCAGGAAAGGGACTCCAAATATATTTAGTCATAAAATAAAAATATGTTTTGAAAAGATGGTAAGTCAAGGAAAGTCTTAGTCAGGAACCATGACAGAGTGGGGTTAAACACATGACAAGGAGGCCTTCTGGAAAGCCTGGATATGGGACATTCTTCCAGACAAGCTATTGGCAGAAAACCTCAACAGAAATCCCTCAGCTAAGTTATAGGCGAATCAGCTTCTTTGGCAGACAGCAGACCAATAGGGCAGGAGGACGGGTAAGAATTATTCCCGGTGCATTCCAGACTTGAACATCATTGTCTGCCTCATTGCCCGTGGGGGCACCTGGATTCACACAGAGGTTAAGAGTTGGGGTGTCCCTGAAGGGGTTGACTGTGCTGTGGCACCCACCAGCTGTGCATTCACCAGCCGTATGATTGTCCTAAAAGTGCATGTGATAAAAGCCACTTATTCCCTTCTTATCTGTAAGATCTGCAGCTCAGCTCAGTGCTGTTAATGAGCACATGTCCCCTCGCGCAAGCCTGTATTTACAGCCACGGTGTACGTGTACATAGACTCGTTACCAAGAACATCTTCAGAAACAGGAATCAAGTCAGCCTACTACATGGTTTAATTATTTTTAAAAAACCATAAACAATATTTAAATGATATCAATGCTTGCATTCTAAATCTAAAACAACTCTCATTTCGGCATGACAGGAGGCTGCGTAAATAAAACATCACTACTCCACCAATTGCTCCCTAGTCATTAAAAGGATGGTTATAAAACTCAGAAACACAGATGAATAGTTACTGTAAATGAAAACAGCCAGGTGCAAAACTCAGGGTTTGAGGGATGAAGCAACTAGAGCCTTCATACGTGCCTGGAGACAGCCTCAGTTGGAAGTTTGGAATGTAATTTGGCTTCCTTTACTGAACTAAAGAACTGATTGTGGAATGACCCAGAAATTCCACTCCTGGGCATGTGTCCAAGAGAACAAGTCCATATGTCCAATCAAAGACATATACGAGTATCTTGGGACTTCTTTGTTCATACAATAAGACGGTAATGGTAAATCAAATAATGCGACAGTTACCAGTGTTGTTATGTTGCTTCGTTTTTTTGTTTGTTTGGTTTTTTTTTGTTTTTTGTTTTTTTAACAGGAATCTTGGATAGAAGCAAAATAAGAATTAGTCACTAATAACAGCTGCATTCAGTTTTGAATGTGCATCTCAAATCTGAACCTTGAGTGGAAGAAGCCACCCAAGTAAAAGAAGAGGAAGGAGCCAGGTCACCCTAAAGCTCAAGCAGTGGGAGGCTACAGGGTCATAGATGGGTGCAGAGTCCATAGAACCATGCGGATAACAAGGCACTAAGGTAGGCTGGGCTTCAGCAGAATAGAAAGGATGATAGATGTATGTTTATGTGGATCTCAGCCATGCAGAAGACAGAGTTTGCCAGGTAAATAAATGTTAAGTGATAGGCTCTTAGATATCTGTTTATCTTGGCATTGGTAAGTCCAGAATGTCATGAGGGTATGACATTTTATGACTAGCCTTGCCTGCTCCAAGTCCCCACACACCATTTATTATCAGAAAGATAACTGCAGGCAAGTNCATTCCAGATAAGGCTTCTGAGTAGCCCAGACCTTGAAGGAGAAGTGCAAACGTATTTTTAAGAAGTTGAACATAGTCACCATAGTGTTTAATGCATTCCATCCTTGAGTTCATTTATGTCTGGGATGGTTAATTTTCATTGTCAACTCAGCTCCTGGGTGTGTCTACTAGGGAGTTATCAGAGATGATGAGCTGAGTAGATAATACCTTCCCTGAATGTAGACAACACAGTTCTATGGACCAAGAGTCCAGACTGAATAAAAGAGGGCAGGGGAAGAGAGAGCTAGGCACATGCCAGCACTCCCTGCTCTCTGCTTCTTCACTCATGGAGATGTGAGAAAGAGTCTCAGATGCACACTTCTGTCTGCATGGACCACACTTCCTCACCATGATGGGCTGTATCCTCAAATCGAGCCGAGGGAGTTTCTCCCTTAACTTACTTCCTGTTAGGTATTTGATCACAACAACAAGAAAAGCAACCAATACAGCCTTGGTCTGTCCTCTTTTGACTGTGGACACTTTCAGCAATCACCTGCTGTGGTGAGCTACAAGCTAGATTTTAGGGATGCACTCAGGACAAAGATGTCACTTCTGGCAGAGGGGGAAAAAAAGTGGCTTCATGAGTCCTGGACCAGCGGCGCAGACTAGAGGGGAGTCTTGTGATTGCCATACATTGTCACAGAGGGAGTGATGATTTTGAAAGTTTGCACATTACACATGAATCTTGGGGTGGGGGGAGCCACAGCAAAGAAAGCAGACCAGACACATGCTGCCCCTGCTTTGTGCATGTGCTCACAAAGCTGGTGCTGGCTGTTCCAGGCTGAGGGCCATGTGGTAGTAGGTATGGTTATCTCTTTCCCCTTCTACAAGTGAATCTTGGGTCCTTCGCTTTGGACTACCCATGGTAAAGAGCAACAGTGGAGTAGGAGCTGCTGTGAGGATGGAGGATCCATGATGTGGTCATTTCCAGGTGATGTTGGTTTCTGTCTTGGATCTAGTCAATGCTCCACTTTGCTTTATGTCTGTGTCAGTTTGTAGGTGACCAGGTGACAATGCTCAGTTATGGGAGTCAAGGCTTGTGATCATGTCACTGCAGTGGTGATTGTCAGATCTTGTGTCAGAGGAGGACTCGTGCCCATCACAACACAGCACAAGGCTGAAAGGGGAGTGAATTCAGAGGTATTTCAGAGGTTCTGTAGTCCATTTTCAGCAAGCCATTGGCTCACGGAGGTGAAGGATAGTCATCAAATTCTCAAGACCAAGTAGAGAGAAACTAAAAATGTACAAAACTCACTATATGGTCTGGTTTGATGGTCAGTGGTTTAGGGAGACAGATCAAGGCAGGACACAGCAGAGATGAGAGGCTGCTGTGATCTTCCAAGAAGAGGGATTGTTACTAACCATGGGAAGAGATGTCCCCTTAGCTGTGAAAGGCTGGTAGAATGGATGGACAAGTCTAGCTTTCAGCTACATGCTACTCTTCCATAGAAAGCCACTGTGTGTGGAGGTCCACTGCATCCAAGACAGGAAGCCATACTCTCCATAGAGCTGTTACCCTTCCTCAGAGCTGGACCTTCCTAGGGTAGAGCCACATGGTCACAGGATTTACAAGAGTGACCTTCTGATTTGCAACTTTCAAAACTCACCTACTAACAGAGCCAGACACGGTGGTATACACATGAAATCGCATCCCTCGAGATGCTGAAGCAAGAAGATTGATCACATGGCAAGACTCCATTTCCAAAGACAACATCATCTCATGAGGATTATATAGAGCTGCCTGCTCAGCTTACAAGAAAGGCTCCTACACCACTGGTCCTTCAGCAAAGTCTCAGAACACCTAGCTTCTCACGGGGTGGGACCTTCCATAAGGCCATTTTACCTCTCCCTAGTGTCTAACCAGTGTGGTAAGATTGCTTGCTGCAGGGAACTGTACCTACCTGTACCTACACAGAGGGAACTCTGTGTAACTGCTTTGTAAATGGAAAGAGGAGAAGTCAGTGTAAATGCTTACCATATGCCTCCAGGCTGCTCATGTGGGGATGGTGAAATGTGTCTGTATCTCTTAGCAGGTCTCATATTCACGGAGTGAGGAGCTGAGAGAGGTCACTGACAACCATGATGACATGGAATGGTTTGCATGTCTCCTCTTGCAGAGACCGTCAGGATGCTTTGGATCTCTGAGCCCTGAGTGTCAGACTCTGATTTCACGGGAACATCTCAGCAGCTGTCACAGGCTCCAGTGTTCGCTGTCTTGAGGATAGCACTTTAGCACTGTGCTGGAGTCCTTCCGAGAGCAAGAGTGGCTCTCTGTTGGTGAGAGGAAGCCTCTTCCTAGACTTGCTGAATCTGCTTTATGAACACAGTGGATCGATAGTCTCTGGACGCTCTGGGAGACACTGACCTCATGCCATCATTCCCCCAGTGGCACAGATGAGCAGTTCAGTTGGAGAGTTGTGGCAATGAGGAAAAGGTGGAAGTGGTTGGCTGTGCTTCCATACAGCTATGCTGTGTCCTTGGGAGGTATGCGGTTCTGTACTTCAAACCTGTTCTATAATCTAAGCTTAACTTGTTTTTTCTCATTTTGTCTTTTGACTTAAGATACATTTTTTAAAAATCCAGAATTTCTGGCAATCAGGAGGAGAACCACACTGGAAAAGGTGGAGTTTGATAAATCCGTAAGAAAATGATCCATGGTGTCCTTACAACTTCACCTGAGGAAGCCACCTGAATCCTGGGTGCTGTGTGGGTTTTTCAAACTCAGTGTAGCCAAACACATAAACTCAAGGGTCATGAAATCAAAAAAGCAAGCCCGAAATCTATTAAGTGGTAGCTCAGAATAGGAATCTAGGTTCTGTACTTGTTAACTCTTAAGGAATGAGACCCAGCTGGCAGATTAAAACACTATACACACAAATCAACAACCCCGACCTTAGGTGTATTTCCACACACAAACCACAAAATGTACATGTTTTCCCAACACACTAGCCAGGGCTTCAGTTAGACTGTTCAGGTATTGTTACCTTTGTCTTACTATTATTTTCCTTTTCTGACAGCTTTTTTTTTGGTCCCTTCCTGAGAATTACATTCTCACTCAAACCCCCTTATGTATTTTACTATATTTTTAAAAATAAATGTTAACACATATATGTATAGCCCATAGTGTGGTTGTAGGTTTACAAATGTATTTGTCACTAGCGCCATGTCAGATCCCGAGTCCTCCTCTTAGTGGTAAGAGCAGTTGTCACCAGCTCATTTAGCTCTCTGCACTTCTGCATGCTCTGTGTTCACCACTTTGTGCCTTTGATCAGCATTTCCCTGCCCAAACCCCAAGGCTCTGCTCTTACTGTGTTTTTTTTAAAGAAAGCTCCTGGGTATCTTTTCCATTTAATGCAAGCGTTAGGAAACAGAAGCCTTCACCACCCAGAGGTTTCAGACTGTGGGGCTCTGTTGTGTGATGTGTATATAGGCGACAGGAATCGAACCTGCATTTTTTGGAAGAGCAGCCAGTGCTCATAAGTGCTGAGCCCTCTCTTCAGTCCCCCTACTCCTTCATTAGAGAAAGCATATTAGGAAAAAAGCAGGGTTTGGAATAAGGCCTGTCAGGGTTCACACCCCAAACCTGTGCCTTTGTTGCTGTGAAATCCCACCATTTTCAAAAACTCTCTGAGTTTCTTTATGTAAAAACAGAGAAAAATGCCAATCCGATGCCCTGTGTCAGTGTACAGAATGGCAGTCCTTGGTGCCTAGCCTAACTTATATGCATCATGTTCCGTATATGATAATCACAGTCAATGTCCCTCCACCATGAATCCCAGCTGCACACCTGAAGAAGCCAGTGTGGATGGATGTGTCTGCAAGGAGGCAGTGTGAGAAAACAGACCAACTCTAGCAGGCTTTGCTTACTGCATGCAGCCTCCTCAGTCAGGAGACATTTACAAACCATAACCTGCATGGACTTTCTGAGTCTGGGGCTCAGTATGGAACGTAGCATGTTTGCAAACTCACAATCCTGCCTCCACTTCCCTAGGGCTGGTGTACACCACCAGAGGTGGCTTTTAGTTCAGAGACAGGATCTCCAAGAGCCAGGGTGAAGACTTTCCATTCTCCATTCTTATCCCTCTGGGGCATTGTTTATTCTGACATAACTTCCAATACGCCCTGTTGACAGGCATGGGGGCTTATGGAACTGATTTCATTAACTTCACTGAGTAGGGCAGGTCACAGGCGCTGAGAGGAGAGTGAGCAAAGACGACTGCCCTGAGTTCTGTCCTTTGCGTAAAAAGAGGACTTGTGCTGGCTTCCACATTCCTGGCTCGAAAAGAGTCAGGAAGTAGGATGCTGGATGTTTATCTGCCCTAAAATCATTTAATTACTTGGCAATTTTATTGAAACTATTTGGCTTTCAGACACTATTTTCAAAGAATGCAAGAGTCATCAAAAGAAGAAACCCCTGACATTTGATACTAAAACAATCACATTTCTGCAGATCAGCTGAATCTCCTAAAAACAGGGAGTCAGGATTTGTTTGTGATCTAACAAATAAAGCTTGCCTGAAGATCAGAGTGTGGAGATAAGCCACTAGTTAGCCATAGAGGCCAGGCAGTGGTGGCACACACCTTTAATCCCAGCACTTGGGAGGAGGAAGCAGGAAGATCAGGAGTTCAAGGCCACCCTGGGGTACCCAAGATTAATCCAGTCTAAAAGAGAAACAGAGACAGGCAGTGGTGGCACACACTTTTGATCCCAGCCCTTGGGATCTCACACCTTTAATCCCAGCACTAGGGAGGTGGAGACAGGAAGTGATATGGCTGGGCAGACAGAGGACTATAAGGTGGGAGGAGACAGGAGCTCAGCCCCCTTTCAGGCTGAGGATTCCGTAGAGGTAAGAAGTCTCTCTAGTGGCTGGCTACTTACTGATCTTTCAGCATTTACCCTGATATCTGGTTCGTGCTACAGTTAGGACTGAAACAGACAGGCCTCCCTTAATTAATGATACAAGCGGTGCCATTTTTGAAAACAATTTACAAATGTTAGGATTGATGTTTAAATTCAACTATGATTTTGTCCAAGGTGTCTGGCAACTTCTATAATAGGAACAGCACATTCTTACCATTACTTGTCATGTGGTCCTTTAGATCTCATTGAGATGCTAGACTATACCTGGGGCTACAGTAAAACCTTCCTACTCTTCTAGGTCTTCCTATTTGGAAACAGAAATGCACACAGGGGAGCATGAAAAGCAAACACAGTTACAGTGGGATACGGTTGGCTCTTCAAGAAATCACTGTGCGTGTCAGTGTGTGTTGGGGGGGGATGTTAGAGTGGGACGCTTGTTTAGAGAGCAGGTTTTGCTTCAGATATTTGCTCAATTACTGAGTTTGGGTTGTCATGGTAATCAGCAGAATGATTTAAACAAGTCTACCCAGAAATAGAAATCACTTGTACTGTATTCATAAAAATCAAAGTAATCTCTTTATTTAATGGAAAGAAAATTCTCAATTTGAATGAAGGGAAACTGACGAACTGCTTGCTAGGATGTCTCTGAAAACCTAAAACATATAGAAAACTCACGGGACAAGCTCAGAGGTCCTTAGACGGTAGTTCACAGGCCCAGAGCAAAGAAAAACCATTGAAAAACACCAAACAAACATTCGACTTGTAAGTTCAGAAAACAAAAGAGCAGTGCTCAAGAAGAGTAGAAATAAGAACACGATAAACCACCAAACAGTTAAAACAAAATAACGTGAGACTTGACAATCAAACACAAAAAATGTTCTTTTAGAAACAGTTCTTACAGGCTGGTTTTGAGCCAGACCAAAGGTGTACACAAACCAGGAGAGGGAGAAAAAATCACCACTACAGTTAGAAGTTAACTGAAAGGCCGTAAAAACACAACTGCAATGGACATGGAGGCCTTAAAGTGGGTCATTTTGTAGGAAGCATATGTGACTCAAAAAAGAAACAAAATTACGTGGTCACAGTCAATCTGCTCCCTAACTTAGATGCCATTAGGAACATTGCAGAGAGGAGAGGAACACAGACTTCCCCTGGTACCCATCACCATGAATTTGACAGTCAAGGGTTCTGTGAGGAGAAAGAACTAGAATCTTCTCTCTATCATGAAAACAAAACCAAACTAAACCAAACAGGGCTGGCGACCTTACAGGGTGAATGAATCAACATAAAAATAAAACGGGGGTTCAAGAGATGGTTCAGTGGTCCCAGGCGATGGTTGCTCTTGTAGAGGACTGGCTTTGGTTCCCAGCACCTAACTGGGCTCACACACAACCGTTTGTGACCACAGTTCCATGGGATCTGATGGCTCCTCTGACTTCTGTGGCCACAAGGCGTTCATGTGGTGCACATACATACATATAAGCAAATGCTTAATAAAAAATAAAAAATTTAAAGTAGCTAAAAATATTTTTAAAAGTAAAAATGGACTTAGTGAGTTGTATGTGTGTGTGCATGCCTGTATATGTGTGTGTGTATGTGTAACAATAGTAATTAAAGATTTATTATTTAATTAAATAGGAGGAGTTGGGGGAGGAGAGGGAATTGACAAATTCAGAACTCATATATGATATTCTCAAAAAAAAAATAGCTGGGTGTAGTTGCACATGCTTTGATCCTAGCACTTGGAGGCAGAGGCAGGTAGATCTCTGTGAGTTTGAGGCCAGCCTGATTCACTTAGCCAGTTCTAGGCCAGGTAGGGCTCTGTGACCCTGTCTTAAAGGATAAAAAATAAAAAATAAATAAAACAAATAAAGTCTCATTAAAAATAATCAAAAATTTAAAAATTCATTTAAAATACATATCAAGGCAAGAAATGAGACGGCTGCCGTCATTCCAGTAGAGTTTTTAAACGTTTAGATGAAACATAACAGCTCTTCAGAAAAGATGAATTTTAAGTAAACATGTTGCACAAGGACAAATCTTAGCACCATTGCCATCATTTTGGAAACAAGACAAGATACACCATCACACATTCCCAACTGTGTCTGGCGGTGCTGGTCAGTGCAATAAAACAGTGAGAGAAACAACAGGCACAGAGGGAAGAAATACCCTCTTGATTATTTATTAGAAAACACTAAGCTATTCCATCAAAAATTTTATCAGAACCAGTAAGAAAAGTCTGCATAGAATTTAGGCTTTCTAGACAGAAGATCAACCTGGGAAACTCTCTGTTCAGTATTTCAATAAACAGCGTCCACAGTAGTAACACCTTGTGAAGTGTCAGGAAAAGAAGAGCACTGAAGGACACTCTGGGCCAATGAGAAAGCTGCAGGCACTGCTGACTGAGTGAACAAACGCCAGATAAATGNTGCAATGAGGAAGCAATGGCCGAAGAGGGACAAGTTTCCCATGGCCATCTGTGGATGTGTTTCTGGGCCACGTCCTCAAAGAATGCTTCACAAAAATCAGGATGAATACAGAATGTGTGCGAAAGAATAAAGATCACCAAAACCAGGGAGAAAACTGGAATCTATGAACAAAGAACCAAGTCATTACAATATATTATTGATATAATTTCAATCAGATTGAAACCGAGAGGGGACGGAGTCCAGATGTCACAGAGCAGAACTCCTCAAATGCCCAAGTCAACTATGAAATCATGTCAATCCCTCATTTGTGAAGCAAATGTTTATGATTTGTTGAAAATCTCAGTTTTTAGGGAGAAAATGTAAAATAGCCTTGTAATAAGAGAGGACTATGAGAAAGACCTGAAATAAGACTAAAATATGCCCTACACCTGTGACACGTTGTCAGGCCACGCTGCAAGGCTGCCTTGCTAGAAGAATCACTGCTCGGTCAGAGAAATGCAGACTCATGCTCTGACTGCAATTCTGCCACTAAAGCCCAGCCCAGGGGAATCCTGAGTGTGTGTCAGAAGCGGTGCACAAGCGTGCAGCCCTGCTGTCAATGGAGAAAAATGTGGAAAGAGACTTAGCCATCTGTAGATGAAGTTTCTGTATCCACAGGAATTAATTCAGCAAGCAACAGCAATTCTTTCCTGATGCATTGATGGGGTTAAATCCCAAAACCAACATGGAGTTTAAAAATGGAACACAGAAAGTACACCTCAGACTTGGGCTTCTGTGCTTCTTATCACATCCTGTTCTTATGCAGCTGTTGTGAACGAGAAGATGGCTGGGAAGCCAGAGGAACAGCCGGGGAAGGGCTGAGCCAGGTCCACGCTAGCAAACAAAAGGGACCTTTGCTTTCAGCTCTGAGTGTCTGTTCCTTCTGTCCTGTTAAAAATGGAACATCAAGCGTTCGTTACTCATGCTAAGTCTCGGCTGCAGGTAAACGGCTGCCTGCCACGTAACTTCGTACTCATCTTGATTATTCAAGCTTTTCTAACAAAGAATAAAAGGTGACATATGATAACAAAGGATATTACTCATTAAATGGAAAAAGAAATCCTGAGTGAGACTACCTTCATTTTTCTAACAAATGCACAGCGGGCATTTGATTATTTTTTTAAGGCATTTAAAAATTAATAGCATAAATCCATTTATTGAGAATTAAGTGCTTTCAATAGGATTAACAAAGAATTTGTAAACTTGTCTTTTAAAAAAAAACGGTACTTAATTATGTGCTGATCTCTGGATTTTTACTGTGTGCTTCCTTTGCCTTCTGTTTTCCTGAGGCTAACTTTATAACTTGCAACTCTGACAGTTTAAATCTTCATTGTCATTTTAGTAAAGTACTACAAGGGGAAAGTCAGAGTTCATACTAAATAACATTTCCATCAGATTTTTATACACACGTTGGCTTCCTAAATTTCACACTGTTTCCTGTTTTTGTATTTCTTAAATAAAGGTAGACAGTGTATCCTTTCCTGGGATATAACATACACAAAATATAAAATATAGGTCAAATCTTTCCCAGTTAGTGGAACTGTCTGGGAAAGATTAGGACCTGTGACCTTGTTGGAGCAGGTGTGGCCTTGTTAGAGGAGGTGTGTTGGAGGTGGGCTTTGAGGTTTCAAAAGCCCATGCTAGACTCAGTCTCTTGCTCTCTATCTCTCTCTCTCTCTTTCTGCCTATGACATGGGGATCTGATATGAACTCTCTCTCAATTACGGCTCCAATACCAAGCCTGCATACCATCATGTTCCCTCACCATGGTGATCATAGACTCACCTTCTGAAACTATAAGCAAGGCCCCAACTAAATGATTTCTCTTAAAAGTTGCCTTGGCCATGGAGTATCACTTCATAACAATAGAAAAGTAACTAAGATACACGGTCAAACACGCACTTTTTTGAACATGTATACTGGTTAGCAGAGGGGAGACTGAATAACTTGAGAAATGTCACAAATATTAGTTCACCAGCTGCCTTTTCTATCCAACAATCAGCCTCAGCATGTGAAGCAAATGATAAGGTGAGGCGGTGACCTCATGCCTCCTGGAGAAAGCCCTTGTTGTTTTACATAGCAAGCCGAGCCCTTGCTCTCTGTCCCCATTCCTCAGCATTCCCAGGGACATGGGAGCTCCTGTACTCTTCTCTCTGTGGAGCATAAACCACTGATATCCACCATCTCCTCTGATGGGGTCCTGTGCTGGCTAGTTTTATGTCACCTTGACACAAGCTAGAGTCATCTGAGAGGAGGGAACCTCAATTGAGGCACTGCCTTCATAAGATCATATGAAGGCCTATAGTCTCATATGTTTGAATACAAGCTCTCCAGCTGTTGGTGTCCAGTTGGTGGAGCTGTTTGGGAAGGAGCAGGAGGTGTGTGTGGTGATATATTTTGTACCCTAGTAAAATTTGCTTGAAGATCAGAGGACAAGAACAAGCCACTAGATTAAACATAGAGGCCAGGCAGTGGTGGCACACACCTTTAATCCTAGCACTAGGGAGGCAGAGATCTGTCTGGATCTCAGTGAGTTCAAAGCCACCCTGGATTACATGAGATTGATTCAGTCTAGGAGAGAAACAGAGCCAGGCAGTGGTGGCACACACCTTTAATCCCAGTACTTGGGAGTCACATGCCTTTAATCCCAGCACTTGAGATCTCACACCTTTAATCCCAGTATTTGGGAAGCACACAGGCCATTAATCCCTGCACTAGGAAGGAAGTGATGGCTGGGTAGAGAAAGGTATATAAGGCTCGAGGAAACAGGAACTGAAGGCTTTTCAACTGGAGCTTTTTGGCTGAGGACTCAGAGGCTTCCAGTCAGAGGATTCATGGAGTTGGTGAGGTGAGTGAGACGTGGCAGTGGCTTGTTCCTTTGTCTCTCTGATCTTTCAGCATTTACCCCAATATCTGGCTCCGGGTTTTTTATTAAAAGACTGATTTAGCAATTCGAGCAACAGGTGTGGCCTTGTTGGAGAAGATATCACTGGGGGGTGTGGGCTTTGAGGCTTCAAATGCCCATGCCATTTCCAGTTAGCTCTCTCTGCCTCCTGATTATGTTTCAAAATGTGAGCTCTCAGCTACTGCTCCCTGCCTGCCTGCCTGCCTGCTGCCCACCATGATGGTCATGGATTAACCCTCTGGAAATGTAAGTCAGGATATGTTCTTTCTTTTATAAGTTGTCCTGGTCACAGTGTCACTTCACAGCAATAGAAAAGTAACTAAGACACAAATGAAGTGCAAGGGTCTTTTCTACACCTCCAGGGGTCATTCAGGTTTGGTTCCATGCTTTCAACACAGAAAAATAAAGGTTAAAATCCCTCTAAATAGGAGCTACAGGCCTATGTGATCTCCATCAGCTGGAGGTGAGGCTAACGGAAGCTCTGACTCTTAGCAGGCTGGGAGAGCAAGAGGCGGCCTGGGAGGCAGACTATGATTGCATTGCTGTAGGTTATGTCCATGAAATATGTGAACATAATTTTATTATATTATACTATCATAATTTTTCTATTTTATTACTGTTGTTGAATTTCTTTGGAGGGTGTTTTTTGTTTTTTGTTTTTCAAAGCAGGGTCTCTCTGTGTAGAGAACTGGAACTCATTCTGTAGTCCAGGCTGGCCTCAAATTCAGAGATCCGATTGCCTCTACCTCCCCAGTGCTGGGATTAAAGGCATGCGCTGCCACCCCGACTATGTCAGCTTTTAATAGTGATGTTGTCATCTACTCCTCTCATAGCCAAGCAATCATAGCTGAGAAAAAGCAATGTCCCTATAAAGGATCAACATCAGAAAATTGTGGCTTTTAGAGGTATTTTTCTAAGAGGAAGGCTTTGGAAGGACTAAGAGAGAGGCTCCCATTTCACCTTCCCAGTTATCACTCCTTTAACAATAAAATGTGCCTGTTTTAGGTTTTAGCTATTTAACACGATTTTTACCCCAAAGGCACTAGTTTACATATCCTTTAAGATGATAAAGTTTTAAAGAATTATAAAGTATGGTTGCTCCAGGGTCTGGTGTTACTGTTGCTATTGCTATTACTTCTTTCTCCATCCTTCCATCAGGTCACTTTGAACTAAGCCTAATAAACAGTTCCAGTACGCTTCAATCCTGACCTGCCTCTGCCATGGTCTGAAGCATCCAGGGAGAGCCACACAGACGTCAAGGTCACAGCAGACAGGAGCCCAGGAAAAGCTCCCATTAATCTTCCAGGCAAACACAGAGATAGTATGTGTTCATCTCAATTAACTAGTCATCAAACGTACCCTGCCTGACACCACAAGGTTTCCACACAGGAAGAAGTCTTTGTGGAATTCAGGAAGAGAACGTACAATTGTTTCTTCAGGATATGTTGTGGGATATTTGTTTTAACTACGTAAAGATGTGTTGCATTTGTTTAATCATGTAAAGATGTCTTTATTTGGGAGCTGGTTGGTGACCCAAAGAAAAGACCAACTACAATAATAAACTCATTTTTACTTTAGGAAATGCGATCATCATTCCAAGAGAATGCATTGGTCTGCTTTGACTTTGCTTGGCTCTGCCCACAGTACATTAGAGTACAGAGGACCAGCATCCATTCTCGCTGGAAATTTTCACAATAAAATAAGGTGTGGAAATATTCCCACCCCATCACTTAGGTGTGCTTGCCACCTTTAACCACTAGGGTATCAGAGTTTTAAACGTATCGTCTTCTACACAATTATAATACTTGAAAACAAATGAGGACTGGTACATACCAAAAGCCTCTTGTGAGGATATGCAAACATATCTGACCTTTCTGATTCAAAAAGCAGGTCTTTAGAATACGAGTGTCGTGGGAATTCCTGAGAGTTAGAAATGCTGCAGATAAAACTTGCCCTTGTTTTGCTCAGGATTTAAACCCAACTCTGTGTGATTCTTGAAAAAAAAAATGTTAATGTGAGGCGGAGCGTATAACTATAATTTGTGACTCATTTCTCATTCTCTGTGAATACTTTCTTCATGTAGCTGCTTACAAAGAACAGCAAAAGCTTAGGCTGCCATCCACTTTTCCATTCTGACACACTAGACCAAGTATCCACTGTAAGGGAAGCCATGTCTCTTCTCTTTAACATATCTAAGTGTTTCCAATCATATAAATTTAAGACTCTGCAGGATTCAAATGTCAAGTGGAGATTTTCTAGAAGTTTCTGTGTCCCCAGGTTTATGCATTAATTAAACATTAATTTATCACCATCCATGTGAGCAAGGTTGCTAATATCTTTCTACAAAGTTAATTTGGTAAAGTTAGCACATGGGTGCCAGCTGTGAACAATCATCACATTTATGGTCTGTGACATCTCATTTCTATTGTCAACTTGATTGGATTAAGAACAGCATGGGGGGGCATCAGTGAGGTACACCTTTGGATGTGTGTGTCTGTGAGACCGAGCTGAGAGGGAGGAGACTCTCCCTGGATGTGGACAGTACCATCCCAAGGGCGGGGTTTCCGAATTTCCCCTTTCTCTGCTTCCTGGCCCACTAACTCGTGAGCCAGGTGCCTTTGGTCAAGCTGCTCCCACCCCTAGCCTTCCCTTCCATGCTGGAGTATATCTTTTCCAGACCCAAACCAAGAATAAATCCTTGCTTTCTCAAGCTCTTTCTTAGGTATTGCATCACGGGGAAGGGGAGGGCTAGGAAGGCAGAGGACCACAGACCAACTAAAAACCAGACGGAGAAGCAAGAGCTGGAACCCTAGGGCACTGAAGAGCCAGGCTGGAGCCCTCATCACACCAGAGAAAGAGCGAAAACCCTTGAGCTGCCCTAAGCTCTTAGAGCGGTAATGAACACATGGAGTGTTGGGCGCTGAGACTCTGCACAGATACATGTGAAGGATTCTAATATCCCTTAGTTCAAAACCTGAAATGTCTATACTTATAACTTTCCCATTAATTGATGTCAATTTTAATATTTTCCCAAAAATGGCTTAATTCAGAATTTGGTAAAGAACTCTAAGACAACAGAAAATATTTCTCAGAGAGTTTCACTCAAAGACAAGCCTGCCTGTGAAGACTTCCGAGTACAATTTCACTTTCAGATGTCTGCCAAGGTCATTACCAGTGACAAGAATAATAAGAGTTTTTCATTGACAAAATGCCATGGAAATCTATAATTTTAGATGATCAAATAGCCCTGGAAAGCTACTGCTTAGAGATGATTAGGGGTATGAACCAAGAGGATTGCCACAGAGACCCTTTGTCAAATAACCCATGGAGTAAGTAAGGAATCTCAAGGCAGAATTAGACACATCATCAAACTGCTTCTGAAAGAGACACGTGGGCTCTCAACCAACTCCTGAGCTTTAGATATTCTTAGACTGTCTTGTTCCTAGATTCATAAAACTTCCATTCTTCTCAGTGCACAAAAGGCCACATCTATACCTTCATTCTAGAGAGAACACATTTGCATATCTATGCATGAGAGACAGTTTGATTCATCCATCAGTGCCGGTGGGTGGGAAGGTGGGGTGGGGGCTTATATTTCTAAAGCATAATCTCTAATACCCTTCCAGTGAAATTAGCTTGCTAAAATGAAGTCTGAATGAAGTCTACCCCTGGGCTGTGCTGTAACAGGAAGCATCTCTCTGAGGTAAGGCCTGAGTTATGTATAGCAGAATAACCCAGGGGGCAACATCCACAGTCCGTGAGTTGTGTGTGGCCGACTGGGTAACATTGGGGTCAGTGGGTCCACAGCTCCTGAGTAGTGTGTGACACGGTGACATAGGCACAAGCATCTACGACTCCTACCTTTTATATTCATCTTGATTCTGGAGGCAGCAGTTGATGGTGTTTATTAGAAAACCAAACAAACGACTATACAGCGACTTGGCCAAGAGATCACGGTAAAATGCAGCCATCTGCGTGGTATGTCGGCGTATTATCATGTCTCCTGGAATAGTAGAAGGAGAGGAGGTATAAGGACAAGTGGTCCCCTCATATTAGAAGCCAACACAACTGCGTATGTCTCATTCATTCTCTGTGACATCCACACACATCCAACAGTGTTTAAAATGACCCTGAAAGCACCTGTCAGTTATCACACATGATGTCATCTCACGAGTGTCAGGTGCCTTGGCTGACTAGAACTTCTGACCATGCTGTTGCACCTCTCCCCAGCTGAGCCATTTCCTCACAGAGAGAGAGCTAACTTGGGGTCCTGTGAGTGAGTTTTCTGATAACAACTCCCTGGCTGGGCATTGAACCAGCCTGGGGCATTTGAACACTTGCCTGTCTGGAAAGTAATGATCAAATCAATCACAATGTACTTGTGGAGCTAAGGGACAAGATGGGCCTTCAGGAGGAAGTATCTGTCATTCTCAAAAGGAGTGATGGAAATTGTGAGAGAGAACTTCCGGAATGAAAAGGCCAATGAAGGGACCCAGGGAAGAGAGTTGGGTGACCTGCGGCACAGACAGAGCTGTTGGAGATAGCCAGTAAATGGGGGTTAGAATTCTCGCCTGTGGCCTTGGCCAACACAGTGCATCCTTAAGTCTCAGGCTGAGCAGGTGGCAGGGACAGGAGAGTCCCTCCAGTTTGAAAGAGAGAGGAGCAGCCACTGAGACAAGATAGAACTGCAGTGCCTTGAGAGAGCCAGGTCAAGGCCATGGGTGTGGAACAGCACACTGAGGCAGAGACACAAGTGCAGCCTTCTAGGAGATGGGCCCACTGCAGTTCCCAGGCTAACACGGTTGAGGAGTTCTGCAGAGTGGCCAACATGGTGGGGGAGGGTGGTGTGAGCAGAGGAAACCAGATGGTTGTGTGATAAGTGACAAGTGAGTTGAACACGTCTTCAGAAACACACAACAAAGAGTCCTGCGTCTGGAGAGCATCAGGGTGCTTCATGTGGCTGAGTGCAGAGGTGTGGATGGAGACATGGTTAGGAGTGACCATAAAGGGGCCTGGAAGTCCAGCCTACAGGGAGCAGCTGAGAAAACGGGTATCTTTGAAAGACTGCTGACCACAGGTGAAAGCATGTTTGCATTCTGTTTTGTTGTGAGGGGAAAATGAGCAAAGTCCAGATGAAAACAACAGAGTTTGCTATCGTGATCCGGGTCAAGAAAGCAAGAGGGCAGTGAGAATGGGAGCTATTTATGGGGATCACAGGGATCTGATCTACTCAGTAGAGAAGGAAGAGAGGGAGGAGAAGCCAACATTACCTGGTGAGCAGCTAAGTGGATTGTGAGAAAACTCACCAAGTTGAGTAGTGTGGTGGGAAATTCTAAGAGGCAGAGGTCATTACCCAAGCAAAATACCTGAGTGAGACCCACCTGGTAGCAGGTGAGTTCAGTGTAGAATGGTGGGAAGAGACAAGCCCTTACAGCTATGAAGAGGAAGGTTGAAGAAGGGCATCAATCCTGAATTTGCAGTAGATAACTGGAACACACCTAGGAGAACCAGTCTGCTTGTGCACTGAGCAGGGCCATGCACCACACAGGGAGTAGGTGTGTACAGAGGGTTTGAAGCTGACCTGTCTCCGAAGGGAGACAGCCTCTTGCTGCTGGCTTAGCATTCACAGTGATTAACCCCTTTCAATCTGAGTGCTTTCCAGAGAAATAGTTATGCCCACCTCATGACCATTTGCGAGATCAAAAATGACAACATTTGGAATACTTGGCACTATGCCATCCACTCATAAACACCCAATAAATGACAGCTCCCATTATGGGCGGAAAAGGCAGAGAGAAGCCTGCCCCACCCCCACAAAAGGTCCGTGTTTTATGAGAATAAATCCTCTTAGATTGATGGCTTTGTTTTTCTGAACTGACAGGTTGATTAGGAAGGGGGCTAGTTAATCAGAATGTTCTCCCAGGAGCATGGCAGTGTTCCCATACAGTAAAGGGGGGACCAAACAGGCTTGGTACGCTCTCTCTTTTGGCATTTGATCCATACAAACAGTTTCCCTATGTGGAGACAGGCACGGTTTATTTAATTTCCCTACTTGAAAGAAGCCCAGGAACTGTACAAAGGTAAAAGTCAGATTGCACGAAGATTTACCTTTAAAATACTGAATATCAGTTGTTAAGGCGGATGCCAGCTCATCTGTCGATACTTGCAACATGCCAGCCACTGAAATCAAAACAGCCTGTAAATATGAAATCACTGTGCATTTTGACACCAGGAACACTGCACTTGATATACATACTTCAAGTAGACACGTTCAAAAGAGGGAAAGCAACTTCTACTCTCCAGGTTAAACTCATCTAGAGAAACTCCTTAGTACTCCAGACATTAAAGGGATCTCATGTCTCTCTAGAGTCAGTCATGACACATTTTTTTCACCTTCATTACCCTCATAGTGCTGGATTATTTTTTTTCCAAATTTCTTATTAAATAACTTTGAAACNGGTGAAATAGGTTGTTGATTGAACACTTGTGGTTTAAAGGTCTTTTCAAAAAGTAGGCATGGTTAGAAAGGCAATATCAAAGAAGACAGAGATCTTGAACAAGGCATTTAAAGGGAAGTAATTGGTTTATAATGTTTAGCTAATGTCCTGGTCTCTAAATACTGTGGGGACCGTGGTGGGGGCAAAGACTATTTAGAAAATATCACATGAACTGACATCCCTATGCTGTCAGTGTGGTGTACAGAACGAGAACGTGAAAGCACTTTTATCAGTTGCCCCCTGAGCCCTTCAGAAAAAAGAAAGAGGTCCTCCCCTCCCCCCAGGACTTCAGCCCTGGGAAGTGATTATTCCAGCTGGCTTCTTGTACTGTGTCTCCATCTACCGGCNGCTCTGTGAAACTGCCCAGCAGCGATGTCACCACCACCCCCCCATCAAGGTGGTGCTCCACTGACCTTGTTCCAGAAGCCGGAGGTCAGAGACAAAGGCCGAGTCAGCTTCCGTCAGCGCCGTGAACTGGATGTCTCCCAGGTGCAATATGGCCGCTAGGATAACAAACAGGTTCTCCACCTCCTAGGTGTTTGCAGAGAACAGACAGAATTGCTCTGAGAAGGGGACTTCTTTGGAAGCAGAATCCAAGCACCATGNGTACTCTGACAGTGGGCTCTTCACTCTTCAGACCCACAACGCTCCAAGAAACTGCCGATGTGGGCTCAGAACCAAATCTCAACACAGTGTGCATTGCCCTTAAACCTATGCTGCTGTTCTGATACGAATAGCGGGTTNTGGGTAATCATCACTCCAAAACTTTAGTGATTATGGGCCAAGCTCTGACAGGAAACACCCCTGCGGTCCCAAGCTCTCCTTGCACAGAAGGTGCATGAAGCAGGGGAGGAGGGTCTGGAACTGTACAAAAGAGGAATAAGACCTGAAGTTGGGAATTGTCATTTTCCCATCTTTAAAGCAAGAGCCTGGAGACACCCATCTCAAGTACTGCCTAGGTAGAGCACTCCACAGCTATGGCAGACAGCAGCATTTCCCACTGGACTCTCCCTTGTGTTANAGAACAGCATTTCGAGAGCACAGCACATGTCCACCTCTTTGGTAACACGCGTAAATCTTCCTTCAGTGCTCTGCAAGCTGGGCNCCTCTGGACATACAGGCAAGGAGGATCTGTGCTGCTCTCAAGGGTTTCATGATTCAGCGAGNGAGGCAGAGCTATGGAAATTCACTACAACCCACAATACAATGTGGTGGATTTGAANCAGGAAAACCTCCCTATGGGAGCTGGAGCCCTGGGATCCCACCTCTGTCTGCAGTGGGCAGTCATGCATTGCCTACTGTGAGGGATGGGGTGCAGAGGTGGATCAGTCTCAGAGGACCATAATCCCTTGCAGATTTTGCTCCAAGGGCCACACCTGCCCAGAAATACTGTTCTTTGCCATGAACAGAGGCCCTCATTCCAAAGTGGAATAACTTTTATTCCTCACATTACTTTAAAGGCTTAGGATAAAGGAAAGGGCATCAGGCCTTTTGCTAAAATGCATACCCATTTCTGTCAGCTACNCCAGTCAGCAGGTGTATTTTGCTTGCCCTGCCTTTGAGGATCAAGTGTGGAATTTCAAAGCTATGTATCCAAGCGAATGGTATTTTGGTAAAAGGATCTGCTGCCCCTGTCTGTGCTCCTGTTCCCTACGGGATCTAGAAACTCCGGGTGGAGGAGGGGGAATAAGAAA
>LZPO01044518.1:156817-169975 GCA_001675575.1 Neotoma lepida | reverse complement strand
TACAGCCCAGAGTCAGCCAAGTCACACACAGAGCCAAGAAAGTCAACTGACTTACACACATAGCTTAGGTTCTACTGCACTCGGTCAAATTCTCTTCCCTGAGGAATCAGAGGTAGGAATACACATGAGTATACCACACCTGTTCGCATGAGCATGTTAAGTACTTAGGGCTGTGGNTGGNCANGAACCATGGGTACTACTTGCTAACAGAGTGTGATCACCAGAAAACTCCACAAGTTTCACTGCAGTTTTCCAGCACTTTGTGTATGTGTGTGTGTGTGTGTGTGCTTGCATGTGTGTGCCCTTGTGAGTATATGTCATTTTATACATGTGGAAGTAAGGGGATAACCTTGGATATTAGTCTTCATCTTCCACCTCTTTTGAGACACGGTCCCTTCATAGTTTGTTGCTGCATACACCAAACTAGCTGGCCCATCGGCTTAAGAAGAATTCCTGTCTCCATCCCCCATCCCACTACAGGAGCACTGGGATTACAGACATGTGCAACTGGCTTTACTTGACTTTTGAGGGTTCAAACTCAGGTCCCCTCGATTGCAGAGCAGCGCCCTCAGCCACNCTCAGCTGCTTCTCTCACGTGACAATTTTCTACACAGACATTCCTAAGGAGAGCACTCATGAAGTCTCTCTAGGAGAAAGAGAAGAAATTCAGGAAGAATGATGGCCAGCCCCTTTGGGAAGCAGTGAGCACATTCCTGTGCTGAAGAGCATTGGGATAGAGAGTCCCAGAGTCCCAGATGAGGGATTTCTCCTTGGCAATGTGTGGACTAGGGGCTTGTGATGCTTAGCAGTNGCATCAGGGTGGGGTGGAGGATACTGCGCTGGGNTCAGCAGGAGCCATGCAAGCAGGTGGCCAGTGGCCTGGGACTCAACACCACTGACAGACGACCTGATCAATCCGACCATGGTNTTCATCTGCGTCTGTATATCCATGTGGCAAAGGACCAAGTCACAACCTTTCCTGTTTTAGCTTCTGGTCTCTAGGAACATCTCACCAGGGAACTTTACTCTGGTACCCAGGATGCACTGGTCAGTGAAAACTTGAATTGTAAATGGGTTTCCAGAAAAATACACAGCTAATGTTTAAATCAAATAGGAAGCCAGTTCTGTTCCAGTTTACTTTGGTGATGATTTTATTGTTTGGATTGGTTTTAATTCCATCATTTAAGAAGCTCAAATTCAATTTAAACAGATCCCACTGTGTGCTATGTGAAGGGACTGCACATGGATATGCTTTGTTTGAGTGTGTGCACCTCTCTGGGAGAAGTCTGATTTGTGTCTGCTCTTTTCGCTAAGCCCTTCTTCTGTGTTGTGTAATTTATACAGCCATCTTCTTGGGAAGGCTCACCTTGCACTTGAGAGTATTTTCGATTCCCAGTAAAGTTTGAACTTGAAACCTGACATCTCAGGATGCAGAGGACACCTCCAGGCCCCTCTCAATATACCTGGTCTTTATCATAAAAGATTTCTAGGACATGAGTAAGAGTTTTATAAATCCACAGGTGGTGGCAAGAAGACTTCTCCCATGATGATNTGTAATTGGCTTCTCTCTGCTGTATGCTGACTTGGGGGTGGTCTAGATAGTGAATGCAAGCTTCACAGGTCCCAAGGCCTCCATCTTTCCAAGCATAGGGACCCTCTGCTGGCTAAGTACAAACTTACCTCCGGTTGCATGTCTTCTCCTCTCACAGAACTGTAGTTCCCAGTATTGTATGAGGCAACTGGACACATTGTTGAGTGTGGTCTTGGCATGTCCAAAGGCTTCCAAGATGCACATGGCCTGCAGCACAAGAGAGAATTTGATTGGANGACTCCTTCAAAATAATAAAACTGGGGAGTCATAGCAAAGAGGCTGGGAATATTCTGCTATCTGGAAGGCTCTGTGCTTTCCACATCACACAGGCTGAATTTTTAAGGTTACTCTCTCCTCAAATGCAAGTTACGAGTATACACAATATGTCAGATTGTGGCCACCGTTAATAAGGTGTCACAGATTTTACTTTACTGTATGCAAATGGAGGCAAGTGTGCAGGGGCGCACACACACACACACACACACACTGTGCAGGGGGAGGGGGCTGGTACCACAGGCACACATGTGTGTAGACGATGCTAGGTGCCCTACTCTTGTTATCCTCCACCTTATCCCCTTACAACAGGATCTTCTCCTGAATCTGGAGCTAAACTTGCAGCCAAGAAGCTTCCTTCATCTNCTATCTCTGCTGCCACAGTACCTGAGTGACAAGCACATAGATGACCGTTCCTGGCTTTTCACATAGCTACTGGAACCTGAACCCGGGCCTTACCACACTCTTACCAGCTGAGCCACATTCCCAGCCCCTAAATGTTTTTTTAAAGAGAACAATTAGAAATGACATAAACCTGAGTCAGAACTTCCTTTAAAATGATGTGTGTGACATTGGCCCAGACAGTGTTCCTAATCCTCGGGCACGACTNCACATGCTTCAGCATGCAGGCCTGCTAACCTCTTTCTTGGTTGCACTGTGCCNATGGTAACTCATCCTCTCCTGCAGAAATTGAACTAGACATCTGGTTGAAGTTGCTATCATGAGCCCTCACTGCCCTGTGCTTTTGTCTCAAAGTTTGTGAGGACATGGTTCTAGAACTCTAGTATAAAGTCCCTTGGGTGAACCCCAGAATCTGACATTCTCTCTAAACAAGTTTCTTCAAATATTGAACATGAAATAAAATTCACTTCTTAGCCATCAATTGACTGTGACTCTAGTAAGGATAGTGACTGAACAATTCNCCAAAATATATGGAAATCTGGCAAGTTATTTCTCTTTCAAGACATTCTACAAATACGTTAAATACAGCTTCCAACTCAGTCACCAGATGGAAAAGGGCCACCCTCTACTGATACAATGGGTCCTCACCCTAAACCCTTTGATTTATGACATTATTTCTGAGGTCATTAGTATAAATTTTTAACAAATGTTTTGAGTTCATTTTTAAAAGTCTTTGGAATTTGATACACTCAGGAACTTACTAATTTGNGAAGCACTCTGCATGATTAACTATTATGAAGCAACACTTTGATCCCAATTACAAATCAAAAATGTTAACCATGATAATGAAATGTGTTTAAACCATCTGGTTTTGAAGCTTGGATTTCTGAAGACACATTAAATCTTTACAAAACTCCATGATTTGGGCCTGAAAATTAATATAACCCAAAGTAAATTGATAGCAGGTGTGATAGAACCGCCCTTGCCCAAAATAATTAGTCATCAGTATACTCTTATTTTTCTTTAATATTTATTCTGAATAGATAACTATGCACATTAAAATTAATATTGTGATTCCTTCTCACTGCACAGATGTATTACACAATAATTATTCAAAAAGCTATAAAAGGATGGACTTAAAACTATTTCAGCTTTGGTGCATTTCTATGTTGTATTTGACGNTAAAGTGATGGTTATATTATTCTACAAGAAAGAGTGTCATAGGTAATGGGGGATGCATTCCCAGACAAGAAGTGTGGGGCAACAATTACACGCACATGCTTTGAGTGGCTGCCTCCCCGTCTCAGGTTAGTAAATAGCCCATTCTAAGGCTTTACCAGGTTCCTTCAACCCCCAACCCCATTCTCCTGTACTCTAATGCAGGAATTACTTCTTGGTGCTTTTCAGTGTCGTGTGGGTAAAGCCTTGTGCCCACCACAGAGCAGACACATGACAAGTCATGGTTTTCTTTCCATTAGTAACTGTAGACTACCCACATTCTAACAGAACTGCATGTGCACAGACATACATGTGNATACATGATAGTTTTCAACCTTCATCATCGAAGTCTCCACTTTACCATCAATGAAANAGAATCACCGACTCTCAGGATCAGAGACTCCAAATGCCCTAACTGGGATTTGAACCCAGGCATCTGGCTGTGGAGTCACACACTTAATCCCAGCTTCATACTGTTAACCTCATCCAACTAGTGTTGGATTAGCAATAAAGACATGTGAGGTATGACACTGATATAAAGCCAAAGCCATTTAAGAATTGAAGAATTGTAGAATTGTAAATTCTTAACAGACTTGCTCAATGCACACACTACTGCATACTTCCAGATGACAATGCCAAGCTCCAAACAGCCAGCTGTTTTCATCTGTATTAGCTAGTCAGCCAATAGGTGGCGCTAAATAACTGCATGAAGAGCAAACCCCTAACGTTATTCTACTGTCTCCCTTGACTTTGAAACAAAATTATGAGAATAGCACACAGCCACAAAATTTTAAATAAAAATATACAGGAAAGAAGTACCTACTTGCACCCTCGATATTTACTGATTAAAATTGTATTGGCCTGATTTTCCCCCCCATTTATAGTGTGTTGTAAATTTCAATAGTTAAAGTGACCATGTGCTATGGGTGTAGCTAATTATATTGTATGTCCTAGAAATAAGGGTCCGTGGGCTCCTTAATGAATATCCGCACATCTATCAGTCTTACTGAGCCTGTCATTCCCCTTTGAAAGGGACTTTTCAGTAATGGCTTATTTAAATGATTGTAACAGAATTGAATGAACCTAAAACTCATTTGGGATGCAATGGGCAAGAAGTCCCAGGCAATTTCAAAGACATGACTTTTCTGTTCCAATAAATCCAATGACATGGAAGACCCTGCTGCTGATCTTCAAGATTCAGATAAAGAGGTTAGAGATGAAACATTGTTGCTGGGGCTTAGCTGCTCCCAGACTGAGGGGAAGAAAACAACTTCTCCACCTTCCCCTTGGCATAAGGAGCACAAGCAAACACCCTGGGAGGCTTCTCACAGGNTGCAGCTGTAGCATAAGGCTGGACCTCAAACACTTTTGCTGTGTGGCCTCAGAAGTGTATGACCTGGAGACGCAAGCGAGTTCACTTCTGGNCCTCAGCGCCCACCCTTCCTCCCTAGCATCTTTCATACCCAGTTATATCTTTGTCTTCATTCCTTCCGCATGACTCCGGGAACACCATGCACCAGGACCAGGAACCTCTCAGAACCACCCGCTGCTCTGCTGGGCTGCATGTAGCTTTGACAAGGCTGTCTGTCACTGGTGTTGGTTACAGGAAGTTCCTTCATCACCCTCTGCGTGACTTTCACTGGTGACTCCCGCTGCCNGGCTCTCACTTTTATCTCTCTAGCTTCCGTTTGTATCATCTTTACTGACTGAATAAAGCCTTCACTGACTTTTCCTCTCANACAACAGTCTGCTTTGGCTGTCAGAGCCTCTCCAGTGGGAGCTGTTTGTCATGGGCTAGGCCCAGGTGCAGCACTCTGTGGGCTCACAANCAGTCCCTCAGGGCAGCTTTCCTGCCCTTCCCGAGTCACCCAGAGCTTCCTCTCATTGTATTTGGCTCTCACTTTCAACCTCACTGCTAAATAGTTTTGTGCACCAAGGGTNCTCTATTATTCCGTTAACCAAATCTTTCTCTCACACAGGATGCGGCGGCCCCTCTCTCGAATCTACTGCATTGCACAGANGCTCTGTAACATTCTACAGATTTACAGTCAGTTCACAAATTCATTTGACACTTGCATAAATCCATTTATTCCCCCGATGCTTGGCCGAGCCTGCACTGAGCTTCAGGAACTTAGACAANGATATTCATGTCGATGATATTTAAAGTGGGGGAATCCCACCGTTAGCATGGAATTTAAACATGTCATGGGGAATGAGGAAAACACACAAATGAGTTAGAAGGCATTCCACTCGAAATCTGCAAGGAACGGAGGGCTCTGATTCCCCATGACCAGATTTGACAGAGTTACTCCTCACTTACGCAAAGGAATGAGAAGGTAGTCACTGCAACTAAACAGCCAAGTCAATTTACATAAAGTGATCAGAATACATTTTGGAAATGACAGCGCCTGTGCTCTTGCCAACAATCATTTTAATAGATGATTATTTTAGTCTGTAATTTAGAGGGGAGACTATTGTTCTCTGTCATTTCAATTAAGTCAATAGATTCTGTTATTTCCATCAGTTAACCTGCATTTATCTTATAACCGTGCTGATTTATTCATGTTCTCACTGGGGAGAAGCAGCGGCTGGTACATTAGCATATTTAAATAAAGACTATGGGCTTGCTAGGTTTCCCAGGCTGACTCCAGCTGCTACATCAGAGTTGTGGAGTGGACTGACATGTTGCTGAAGAGGGTCCAAGCTTAATAAATACTATAGATTAAAATCATCCATGTTTACCNTACCCATTTCTTTTAAAAATACCGAAGCTGTATTGTTAGCTCTCAAGGTTACCCCAGCATTACTTCTCAGGCAATCCCCAGCAGGAGTAAGAGCCTGGGACTTCCTGTGCACACACACAAAGATCTTTTCTTTCTATCTATAATTTTGACCAGGGTTTGACCATANTGATGCATCCTTTCATTTGCAAGTGACATTGTTTGTTCTTGGCACATAGTCACCAATCCAGAAGCCACTTACATGCTTGAATCTGGAGTCAAACATGGCACGGCTGACGCTGGCCCTGCCAGTCAGGTGCCTCACGATCTGCTTGCTGGCCTGGGTCTTCCCCGACCCTCTTTCTCCACTGCGGAAAAAATAAGGGAAACACAAATTCACTGGCTTAGAAGATGGAGAAAATGTAAGAACCAGAGTTAACTCTCAGACCCAGANATGATAGGAGGGAAGCATACACTTTCAGGGAGCTGGTGGTCTAGCTTTACTCTTCAATCTGATGGGTTTGACCTGAGTCAGCATGTGCACTGTCTCACTCACAATGATGTGTTGGATGTCATAACTTCCTGACAGGACCACCTGACACCTATCTTCCAGTGGCTGAAGGGCAAGCTACTTTCTAATTAATTAAACGGAATTTTCTAGAAAAAAATGTTGAAATTTTAATAATTGAACTTAATGAATGTCCCCTGTCCCCATCCCCCTGTCCCTCCTTTTCCATTCCATCTGGATCCACTGCTTTCTGTCTCTCTTTTTAGAAAAAGAAAAGGCTTCTAAGGGGTAGTAATAAAATAAAATAAGATTAAAAAACCCTAACACATTGGAATTGGACAAAACAAACAAACAGAAGGAAAAGAGCCCAAGAGAAGACATAAGAAACAGAGACCCACTCATTCACACACTCAGGAATCCCATAATAACACTAAACTGGAAGGCATAATATATATGTGGAGGACCTGATGCAGACCCTGTGCATATTGCTTTAGTCTCGGTGAGTTCGCATGAGCTTTGATCACGTTGATTTAGAGGGTCTTATTTCCTTGGTATTTCCTCCACTCACCCACCCCCTTACCCTCTTCCTGCTTCCTTTTCTGCAGGGTTCCCCAAGCCCTGGAGGGATATTCAACTTTTGATGACTAAAATCTGGGTTACCATCTGTCTGTGCTACTTTTGTGACAAAAGAGAAAAACGCAGTCTGTGAGTGCAAATAGCTTCAGCTGAGCTCTTTAGGGACAATTTGAATGCAGGGGTAGAAAAGGCTGAAGCCTTCTCCCTTGTCANCTTGTTCCACATGGAGACCATGCCACAGNGCACAGCTTTAAAAGAAGGGCAAGGTGACTATGCCACCCCAGAGTCTTGTCACCGGAGATCCAGTTTTGCTTATAAAGACTTGGGAGGCCNCTGTTTAACTTAAATAAAGAAATGAGGTTGTTTCTTCCCCCTCAAAATATGAGGCATTATTAGCCTTAAAATATATCCCANGGAAACATCAGTGGGGGAATGTTAGTGAGGAGTTTGGGGGAGGGAGTTACCATGAGCAAATTAATGTAGAATTTGGGGTGAACCACATTTAGGCAGGTCTATCCAGGAGGCTCAACAGGGCACGGTGAGCTCTCTCTCAGTAAAGCCCCCAGAGCTGTCTCTCCACCCCCCATCTTGTTTATTGAAGCGATGTTGAGTTTATTAAGAAAGTGTGGAGAGAGGTGGCTCAGTGGTTAAGAGCACTGACTGATGTTCTAGAGGACCCGGGTTCAATTCCCAGGCTGTCTGGTATCCAGTCACACCAGGATTAAAAAAAAAAGGAAGAAGGAAGTGTTTTAATATCCATTTGAGCATGGGCACTGTTGTCAGCGAGTAGAAGCATGAACAATAACAACAGTGCTGCCCACACTGAAAGGCCTCTCCAGAGANAGTAGCCCAAGTCTGATTTTGATCTTTAACTATTTCTTGAATCCTCTCTGTCATCACACCTCAGCCATTCTGTGACACTTCCCCTCACGTTTTCATTTGAAGAATTTTATCCCAGGGTAAACTGTCTTTCTGTGGTTTGAAATACTGCTTTACATTTCCAAGAAAGCCCACCTCCAGAGGCATACAGAGTGGGAAATGGGAGCAGAGGTGAATACCAGAAGCAGGCCGGGGAAACCCTGCCTTGTGACTAATTAAACTGCAATTTGAAGCTTGTCTCGACCCTACACGGAACAACAGCTTAGGGGCCAGCAGTTCAGCAAACTCTCCTTTCTCTGTGTTTGTTTCTTCGACTTGAAAGCAGAGTCACTGTGTTGCTGTTTTCAATCTTCAAGATGAAGTATGTTTTAGGCTGTTGGTTACTATGGGCTCTGCTACACCTGGGGGGACTTCTAGAAGAAATCTGTCCCTTCTCTCAAGACAAATGTGCTTATTGGAAAGACAGACTGCAGACACAGTGAATGGGGAAATGGAACATGCCCCAGTCCTGGGATCTGCAGGTGATGACAGGCTGGCTTACCTGAGGATGATGTTCTGTGGCCTTCGCTCCTGGAACAGNCTGTGGAAGGCCCTCTCTGCGCAGGAGAAGAGGTGAGGNGGAAGTGAGGGGCTGCGTTGGCCTGTGGGGCTCAGGTATAGCTGGGACACCTGTAGACAGCAGACCAAAGATGAAAGACCCATCTCCTTCTATCTGCATACCNCTCAGCTGAAGAGGAAATCTTGAAAGTGAAACATGTAGCTGGGTCTACAGAAACCTGGGGCATCCAGAAAACACCTGTANAATCANCCTTCTCTNAGTCCAATAGTGACAACATGGAGGTTTAGATTTTATCCTCATTTTTTGGTTCACCAGCATTAAACTATTCTGATAGCTCAAAGAAAAGCACTTCACACAATTCCAGTCCAGTAGATATCCATTAAATAAACTTGAACTGTGGCATTTCACATTACATACATTTTTCCCCAATATTTGGTGCCAGCACTCAAAAATCACTGGGATTGTGAAGATAGGAGTTTATTTACACAATTCTCAGAGATATAGCAATATCATCACCTTAATTTCAGTGACTGGTGACCTATGACTGCCACNGGGACTCACTGCTAGTANTTTTAGTGCTCTGGTTTCTGNGAACNTTTGTTTTCTTCTAAGACATANGGACTAAGTAAAAATTAGGTAACAGGAACAGTTCAGAGTCATGAAGAAATGCCAGGTATCTCACAGGATAGCACAAAAGAACACAGCTCTTGTACTTCTATTATTGCTATGAGACTATTCATGCCTGGTTCCTTGATCTGCANGGCTGTTGGGGGCATTGCTATTTAGAAGTGAGTTGATCATCAGTATGCATTTACCAGGCATAAGGTGTACAAAGCGTATATATCACTACAGCAGACATTGCAGGAACATGATTCAACAGCAAAGGACAGAAATAGTGCCAAGCCTTTCCCTAGCACCCATCAATAGCCATCCATGAACTAAACACCAGTCAANAGCCATCTGAGAATGAACTCCGTGTACNGGGAATTATCCAAAGTGACTGGACAGTATCACCATGAGACTGTTCAACACAAGAGATGAATCGCTGTGGGAAGTCATTCTAGCTAACCGAAATCACAATATGATTTTAAGTGATGAGTGAAAACAGTGTAAGTAGCTCTCTGCCTTGGATGTATCTACACATCTGCTTCAATTGTAAAACAGGACCCATAAGCAGCAGGTACCTGGTATATAGGAGCCAACCTTCGGATGAGCTGAGAATGGTTAAGGCTCTGTCCTCTGTTTGTCAGGCTTCTACGGACTTTCAGGTGCTCACGGGTGAGTCTGGGGCAGGGCTGGACAGGATGAGGAGTCACACACCATGGACTTTGGTGAGAAGGGTGAAGGAGGGTGGTGAGTAGCAGTCCTACTTTCAGAAGCCATGTCTGTAAGGATTATGTAATGCTTTCTGGATCAGAAAGAATGCCCTTTCTCTCCTTCCCTTCCTCTCTTCTCCCTTCCCTTCTCTTCTCTTCTCTTCTCTCTCTCTCTCTCTCTCTCTCTCTCTCTCTCTCTCTCTCTCTCTCTCCACTTCCTTATGGGTACCAGAAATGCAGATCTATTCCCTAGCTCCTATTTACCAGGTACCTGCAGCTTATGGGTCTTGTTTTACAGCTGAAGCAGGTGCATAGATACATCAGAGTCAGAGAGCTACTTACACTGTTTTCACCCATCACTACTTAAATCATACTGTGATTTCGGTTAGCTAGAATGACTTTCCACAGCAATGTGTCTCTTGTGTTGAACAGTCTTATGGTGACACTGCCCAGTCCCTTTGGAAAATTTCCCATGCACATCTCACCTCCCATCTCCACAACTCTAACTTAAGAGAACTTCATATGCTCCAGCAGATCATTGATGGGGTGAATGATGGGGTGAGCCAAGTCATAGCCTTGGGTCTGGGCCTGGGCAGCTGTAGGGTTGGTTTGCCAGATGTGAAATGGGGACAANTCCCATGCTTACAACTTCCAGGGCTGGCTCAGAACCTGACCTGCAGATCCAAAGCTGCAGGATCTCCACAACACAGGCAACAACAGGATATCCAGGAGGAGTCCTAAAGAGGGCCCAACATCANTAGGGTAGGAGAAGCCGGAGGCCTCGAACCAGACCAATGACTCTTTCCAATGAACACTTGCATGTAAAGATAAATGGACAAAGAGGTTCATAGAGTGATTCACTGTGTCACACTGCAGCTTCCACGATGAGAGTTTTAAGTTCTTCCTTTTTTAAATTTTCTTTTTCTTTTTTCTCTTAAATTTTGTTTTATTTGGGGGTCTGTTCAGGGCAGAGGGCAGATGCAAAGGGAGAGGGAAATGAATGGGATCAAGATATATGATGTAAAGGACATATAGAATAAATAATAAGTAAGTAGATAGATAGATAAATAAATAAATAAATAAATAAATAAATAAATAAATAAATAAATGAGAGAACTTCTTCAGCAGGAAACCAAGTGTTCAGATAGGGGATCTAAACCTCATGATAGCATGTCAGTCAAGGATGCATGAAAATACACTGTATTATTTAATTTATTCTGTCTGGTAGGCACCATCAGAGCAGAGTTACATATTTAAATGTGAAAGATATCTTTGGTAAAATAACTTTGATTCCCCAAGTTGCCTCAGAATACATTAACGTGACCATCGTGCTAATTCAAGTGAGAACAGTTCTGAGAAACATTGTTTGATTAGTTATTCCTTTAGTTTTTATGTCACCAAATACACATGTGTGCCCCATGCGAATGTCCCTCCAAAATGATATTTGGGGTGTTATACTCACCATNGTGGAGTAAATTGGGAGTTCTTTGAATGGGTTAACAAGCAAGAAGATGTCCCCGATAAAAGTCTGTCAAAAAGATGCAAAAAGTTCATGAACCACATAAATAGAATCATTTAAAATTATATAACTTAGAAACCATTGTGGGAAACATGGTGAATCAATAAGTCATATTTTAATATTTTTAATTGACCTAAACATTCTTAAGAAATATAAAATTCATATTCAAATTAAATGAAGCTATCAGGTTTAGTTCCATGAAACACAATCAGTGAAATGCTTGGATTCTAAGAATTTATTGCAAAGGGATTTTGTGAGAATCAGTCTGGATAAACAGTATGAAAGTAAAATAAACAAACTCATAACAAGAAGAAAATGGGATAGTTAATTTTATGCTACTATAGAGTAAAAAAAAAGACCCAAAGTTTGTGAAGCTCAAAAATCAAACATTTTAATTAACAAAGTTGAAGTGATGAGATATAAAGGCTTAGGAATAAATGAAGTAGAGACTGTAAACATAGATTCAAGTACATATATGTCTGTAATTACAACAAACATAAATGTTCCAAATACTGCAGCTAAAAGACAAAGACTAGGAACTGGGTGAAGATGGTAGACATTGCTACTTCAGAGAAAAATGCCACAAGTATGAAGATCAGGACAGTTTGGAAGTAAAAGAATAAAAGCAAGTTATACATTTAACGATGGCAGCAGAAAAGTAGACCGCACAGCATCAACCCATAGAGATGTGGCTTGGGCAGCAACATCGGGGGCTAAGAGGAGCATTTCATAGTGAGAAATTGCCACAGCAACCAGGAAGAGATGGTGATTCTATGCTTCCATGGCAAATCAATCTACCATCAAGTATCTAAGAAAACAACGNAAGGAAGAAACCTGGGCTCACCAGGACAAGGAGAGATTTTCCAGTTCTGTTTATTGGAATAAGCAGATGGAAAATTGAAATAATTACTGATTTGACCAATGATTCATCCAGAAAGCAGATGCTAGGGACAGTAGATNTCTATTCTCTAAGCCAAACACAGAACAGTTGTTTAAACCTAGAGGATGTGAGTGGCANGGGAAAACTCAGACGCAATGCCTCNCTGAACACTGGGAATCNGCTAAGACAGCTCAGGTCTTAACACTAGGAAATATATGGTAGTNTTTACAGTGGTGGTGAAGCTTCTTCCCTATGCACATCTACCATCAATTACTCAGCATCACATTGGACACCCCAAATAGACGCTCCATACTGAGGGAAAATTTTTATATCAGGATAATTATTAAAGGAACTTGAGACCCTCCATGAATACNTGTGTTGAAATAGGCAAAAATATCATTATAGAAATAGGACTCAACATCANGATAAAGTCATCAAAGGTGACACTATAGAAACCATCAGAATTGAAGAGGACACCCTGACAAACTGGACCACTGCCACTGCTCTACAGTGAAAGNGTTTTCTCAACTGTGGAAACAGTGAANGCCTTAGCTCATTGTCCTAATGAGTCGCTTTCTCATCACTCTGCACATTTTCTCTTCCAGATGCACCTTTCAAGCAGTGAGCAGGCATCATAAAGCACATCACAGTACGTCACGAGAGCCCTTAGAGAGTGAGGCTAGTACAGGGTGCTTCACACCATTTCATCTCCCACTG
>LZPO01044518.1:73007-85336 GCA_001675575.1 Neotoma lepida | reverse complement strand
AACCTGAATCTAAGATTCATAAGTTAACGCATAGGACCTAGAATAACATAAAGATCTTGGACAAGAAAACAGTTTGTGGACTGAAGGACCCAGTGTCCAGACTTGCTTCAAATTGTGATCAATACAATGTGCTATTGACCTAAAGGCGAAGGAATCACTAAGACACACATCAGAGTTTGGGACTGGATCAGCACACATAGAGACAACTGANATCTGAGAAAGTCTCCAAGGCAATTTAGTGGCAATGAGTGTTCTTTCAGTAAATCGTGACAGGGCAGCTGGGTATGTGTGCACATCACACACTGTGGCTTTGCAGTTTGCACCACAGACAACACTAACTCATCATGGAAAAGAGAAGACAAATTCAAAGTCTAAAATTAAAAAAAAAATCTAAAATTGGACAAGGGGGAAAGCCCTTATAGGAGGTCAACAAGGACATTCACAAGCATCCTTGAAGGGGTTCAAGGCAGCAAGCAGGTAAGACAAACNTAGGCAGCTTGACGGAAAAGCACCTAGTTCCAACGAAGTCTTTGTGTCTCTTATGTCCTAGTCATGTGAATCACTGTAAATCACTTGAAAACTTGTTGATGGGAACTGGGACTTCACCCACAGCAGCATCAGTTTTAGGAATGATTACAGGGAAATGGGGACCTGAACATCAATCCCCAAAAAGCTGGTGCATAGTGTGATCTGGACCCATATGAAAGTAATTCTTCTCTTTTCTTCCTTTTTTGGGACAGATTATTGTACAATCAACAATGATATGAATGGCCTTTCATTCTGGACCTGCTAAGATATCCTGGATGGGCTTCACAGATGGCTCAGTGGGTAAGAGTGCTCCCGGTGCAAGCATGAGGAGTTGAGCTCAAATCCTCAGCACCTATGTAAAAATCCAGATGTGGCTGTGCATGCCTGTAACCCCAGCACTCAGGAACGGGGAGATGAAGGGAGAGATTGGTGGATCCTGAAAGACTGCTGGCCAGGCAGCCTAGCTGGAGAGGAGAGAGTCTAGTTCAGTGAGAGACCCTGCCTCAAAGTAATCAGGTGGAGTGTGATAGAAGACACCCAGCAGCCTGCTCTAGCCTAGACAGGCAGAAATATATCCACACACTCACCTGCATGCGCCCCCCCAACACACACTGCATACACATACACACAAACACAAAGACATCCCTAACCCAGACTGCAGGAATCCATATTTACACCCCAAGTGTGCTTGCAGTTTGGAATTTCTGAAATTCCAAAGCACATTTCTTATTTCAAGGAGAATAAAAAAGCTAATTAGATGCAAAGCTGAAAGCAACACCTATCCTTCTCTAGCGATATACTTTGNGATTCACACTTCTAAAGATTATGAATAATAATTTGACAGCAATAAATACCTTTAATCACACTTGTCTGAAAAGATTATGAAGGCTGAACATCTCTGTAACAGCGGTCTTACACTATTATCACAGCTTAGCAAAGCTCATGCTCCCTAGAAAGAATTTCCCTCAAGCTAACACCTCTTCCCCTCAATCCATGGTGATCATCACCACATCAACTAGTTTGTGGTGACATTTTACCATTTTACCGCAGAAAGAAAATGAGCAAGGTGACTCCCATGCTCAGCAGGACTGGGAACCGCTTTTCTGCCTGTCACCCCGTGTCATGTCCCCAGNCCCTCTGCCACCCTTGTCTCTTTTTCCACATGTCAAGGATAACTCACCAGCTGGANTTCACACAGTATAAAATGTAGGGTCTCTTGTTCAAAGACTAAGCATTTTAGCGACCAGGTCTGGTGTTCTATTCCAGGCCCATGACCTTCTGCACAAAACCCCTCTTACAGTTCACGTGCTCATGAATCCTAGTGTTTCTCTAACACAAGTGTGTTCCCCTCTCTCTCTGCATTGGGGCACCTGCTCTTAGCACCTTCCTGGAGTCACCAACTTCCTCCCCACTGCCAGGTCTCCCTCTGTTTTCTTTTNACTCTTCCTTCCCTAAAGTTTGGGTCCTGGACATTTTAAATGCATGTCTCTCANCTGGAAATGTTCAGAGAACCTAGGAGAACTCATCATCTGAACACACCATCTCTCATGGATACTTCTCCACTTTAGGGAAAATTATTGCCCCATGGGGCCATGAAAAAGCCTATATACTTTCTGAGTTAATGCTTCTTTCTAAGCTATACCTCATTTTATATTATCTATTAATCTATCCATCCATGTATTATCTATCTCTCCATATACTATCTATTTACNTCATCATCTGTGTATCTATTCTCTATCAATCATATATCATGTATCTATCATCTGTCTGACTATCCATCTATCTATCCATCCATCCATCTCTATGTATGTATGTATCTATCCATCCATTTATATATGTATATATATAACCATCTATTGTCTACTTATTTCTTCATCTATTTATGTCTTCTATCAATAATCTATCATATATCTCTATCATNGTCTATCTTTCTATCATCACCTCTTTATTTTTCTCTCTATATAGTGTCTGTCAGTCTATCCTCTCCAACATCTTTCATCTGTATGTATCTATTATCTATCTTATTGTCTATATATATATATCTCCACCCTTCCCTTCCCTCCCTTCCTCTCCTCTCCATTATCTACTCAATTACATTATATACTCTGTTCTTTACCATGATTTTCTGTGTTCCAATGTGTCTTAGATATTTTTGTAGCCATCATGACACTTACATGAATTCCTTATATTTGTATTAAAACCAGAATCCCTTCAGTAGAAGGATGGCTCTGATTCCTAAGGAACTTCACTTCAGCTTGACTGGGGTGTAAGGATGTCACAGTGTAGCACCGAGGATGTCTGAAAAAAGTCACTCTCCATTATGCGAGCATTGGCAGGCCTTCTCTCAGTTAATTAACTAAAACCAATGTCACAAACCCCCACCATTTTATCAAGGCTTACATAATTCCATTCCTCACTCCGTAAATTCTCACAAAGATTGAAATCTGAGGATTCTTCTATGGTGCCTTCCTGAGACANCCTTCCTGAGGGCACAGACATGGTTGCTTTTACCACTATCTCCCTGTCCATCATCCAGCATTTGATACCTGCCATTTGTTTGCTACAGGAATTTTTTTAAGGACCAGTAGGCAAAGAGACTGAGTCAAATGTGTTTGCAAAACATGCATTAAAAAGAAGTTAAAATAAAGATATACAGCTAAAAATATTAATTTGTCTACGGAATCTATATCAACTGTAACCCTATTGGAACATTTGATTCCCATGTAAATTTTTTTTTTCTGGGATATCTAAGAGAAACGTCTTACAGAAAATCAGTACTTATAGCAGTGGTGCTCAACCTGTGGGTTACAACCCCTTTGGGGGGTTAAATGATCCTTTTACAGGGGTCACATATCAATTATTCTTAATATAATACATTTGCATTATGATTCATAACAGTATCAAAATTACACTTATGAAGTAGCAATGAAAATAATGTTATGGTTGGGGGTCACCGCAACGTGAGGAACTGTATTAAAGGGTCGCAGCCTTAGGAAGGTTGAGAACCGATGTCTTAGAGCCTGGTGTTCAATGAATAATACTGGAGCTAAAGACATAACTCTGTGTCTACAGCTTGTCCTTGACCCCTGTGCATATGCACCACGCTGCCTCCCTTCAAGACATCGATGGAACAGTGTGTAATCAAGATCCAAGTCTAAAGAGCATCGGGCATCCCACTGTGGGATGTCCCAAGGCGTGGGCTCCCCATGAGGCTGTTCACACTTGACATCCTAATGGCTAAATTGCCTTTCTCAGCACCTAAGGCATTCTGAAACCCTGTAATTTTTTTCTCTCTGGCAACCTGCAATTGTTTCTTTGTTTTTATTTACTCAGCAATCTCTGCTAAAGGAGAGTACAGCAGTGAGCCCCCCTCCCTCACCCAACATTCAGTTTCTTTGTACATCTCCCAGATGCAACCTATGCATCCATGACAGCATCAAAATTCCTGCCTCAGCCTGGAGGGNGATGAAGTCTCTCAGCGCAACCTTTTCTGTCTTGCTGAACTCTTTCTGAATTGTTGTGCTCTATTATTTGGGTTTAGAACAACTACNTTCCCATTAACCATGGAGGCCCTATATCCTTGGGGGTCTTTCATTCACAGCTCCTTTGCCGTGCCTTGAGTACTTACTGCCTCACTGGGGAGAACGCAAAAATGACAGTGACAGCCACATGATATACTACTCACTCACTCCATCTATTGTGACATCTAGACAGAAATAAGGATGGTGTGTGCCAGACCTTGACAAAAAGTCAATGGGTATAAGCAATGGAGTGAGCTGAGCCTTGACACTCATCCTCCACCTCCTCAGGTAGGCTAGGGTCAGGTGACTCTCCCTCACCCAGAACATCAAACTCAGCAGCTGGTTATCCACACCTATCATCTGAAATGCACCATTTTTGTTGTTGTAGTTCTTTGTTTGATGCTCTTTCTGGAACTGACTTTTGAATCCTTAATTTATTCTCTGCCTCCAGGTGTCACCACATGGCCCCTTCAAGTGTCAGTTCTTACCAGGTGGAGTAAGGACCCTCCTGAGGAAACGAGAGTATGTGGGTCTGCCCCCTCCTTCAAGAGTCGAAGCACTGTAAGAGAAGAGAGAAAACAGAGTTGGAGCAAGCATGTCCCACGCCCTGAGCCCAAACTGACAGTATTTCTTTAGCAGCTTGGACAACAGCTGTGAGGGCCACAGGGTGAAGGTCACTGTTAGATCTCATGTCACACACCTATGATCACTCTCACATTGCACACCTACAATCACATGTGCTTCTCCTTGTGTCCAAACCTGTTACCTGACATGGAAGTTTGATTACCCACCACAGGCATAGAAATTAATGAGAAAGTAGAATTGACTGAACTGGATGATTTTGAAGCACCAAGTTTGTATGGCCTTTGCAGAACAAAAGAAAACATATAAATANAAAGGATCTACTCTCTAGCCTCATGAGGACATTGTTTTGCAATTTGTGGTGACCTTAAAGCAATGAAAGTTTGCATTTTGCACATTAAGCCTCCATTTGTGCCATTAGCCCTTGCCCACGTTTCTTCTACTGTCACAGAGCATTATGGGACAAAGCCATAAAGTCACATAGATCAAAATATATATCAATTATTAGAGCAAACCCACAGCTGGAAAATGGTCTGTGTGTCCATTTACTAGCAAGGTGAATTCATTAGCACATGCAAATGTCATGAGGCATGGAGAGATCTGCCAGTGTCTGCTGATTACAGTGTCCTGATGGGGTGAGCCTCCTAGGAAGGTCCTTGGGTTCAGGGACGCTCCACTGGTCTCCATCATCAGTAGCATATTTATTGAAGCATTTGCCACAAAAAGGGAACAAAGTAGCAGCTATTTTTTTTTGTTTTGTTTTGGTTTTGTTGTTATTGTTGCTTTAGTTTGGGTCAATGGTTCTATGTAGCCCAAGTCAGCCAGGAAGTCTTCAGTCTCATGCCTCAGCCTCCCCAGTGCAGGAATGACATCCATGAACCTACATACCCAGCAACAGCTACTCTTACTCTCAATTATGACATGGCACTGGTCAAAGTGGCTCCGATTCAGTCACCATCACAGAGGCATACTGCTTTCTATCCAGTTTCTTCTCTGTGACCTGAAGGCACCTTTCTCTCTGCTCATCAGCACCTCCAGGTACCTATTCTCTTGTCTCCCTCACTCTGCGGAACACCGAGAGGACATGCAATCTCAACAGCCCAGCTGCTCCTGTACAGGTACCTGGCACAGAAAGCCAGCCTCTCTGCTGTGTATCCTGTGAGCATGATGGGGACTGCCATCTATCATAGAGGGGACCTATGAAAGTAGCCTAGGGTGCCCATCCTCAAGCCTTCCTCCAGCCAAAGCACCCTGCATCCAAATCTTTCTCACTACAAAACAGATGCATGCCTGCTGTCTGAGGGATTGAGAGCCAAGTCTGTCCTTACTTCTTTGAGACTACAGCCTGTCTACTCCAGGGCTATTCCCAAAAGGGCTTCCTAAGGAAAGTTTCTAGAACATTCCCTTTCTATTCACAAACAAGCAGCTTTCCTTCCATGATGACGTTCTTTCTTCACTCTGGGATTTGCTTTCATGACCAAGGTTCAGTTTGCTGAGGAACCGTCTCAGAGGTGGCAGGTCTGGAGACAAATGGCCANCTGCCACCATTCTGAGAGAGCTGGGTGAGTGTGGTGATATATTGTGTACCCCAGTAAAACTTGTCTGGGGATCAGAGGACAGAACCAGCCACTAGATTAGACATAGGGGCCAGACAGTGGTGGCACACACCCTTAATCATATCACTTGGGAGGCAGAGATCTGTCTGGCTCTCTTTGAGTTCAAGGCCACACTGGGAACAGAGCCAGGCTTGGTGGCTTTATCCTAGCACTAGGAAGGAAGGAAGATGGCAGGGCACAGAAAGGTATATAAGGTGTGAACAAACAGGAAGTCTCTCTCTCTCTTGAGGCTGAGGATTTCATAGAGGTAAGAACGTGGCTGGNTTGTTCTGTTTCTCTGATCTTTCAGCTTTCACCCCAATATCTGGCTCTGGGTTTTTTTTCATTAATAAGACCTTTTAAGACTCGTGTTACAAGTGAGGCAGGCAAGCATAAATGATAGCTTAGCAACCTGGGACTCCACTTGGCTCAGGCTATAAGCTATACATACCCCTCTTTGAACTTGCAGGCAANCTAGGACCCNTACCTGCATCAGGCTGCAGGCATACCTGTTTTAAACAATGGAATTAAGTCATTCCCCTTAGTAACTCTTTGATAATACCTGACTTCGATTCAAACACATCATGGATCACAGTCTGAGAACTGTGGGCAATGGGATCAAGTTAAACTATGCTGGTTTAGGATGAGTAAGGCAAACTGTGTCCTCTGAGTGAACTTTTAGGGGAAATCTTGCATTTACCATCTTATTCCTATGCATAGTTTGGCATGTGTATAACAGTAAGATACTGCCACCCACTATTAAGAGACTGCTAGCATTATATTATCCCCCATGCTACAAGTGGAGAGCACTATGTCCCAGCACTGATGGGACACAGCTGTTGGGTGGTAGAGCATGGACTTGAACTTTAATGGTGTCAGGGGGATCCACTGTCAAGCTCTGGGGGCTCTCNTAAGTTTGGCAGTTTTCAGGGGAGACTCCAGAGGACAGCAGTTAACACTGTCTAGAATAGCTATGTACAATGAACTAGATATACTTTGTTGTTTGTTCCCAAGCACTTAAGAATGAACTGTTTCCCTACAATCATTATGGCAACCAAGGGTATTAGGGGAAATTAAGAACACACATAAAGTAGGATAATGTTGAAAATACATTAAAAATAAAGAGAAGCCAGACATCATGACATGTCTAAAATACCAGCCTGTCTAGATAGTGAGGCATTGTCTCTAATTAATTAAAAAGTAAAGTGGGAATTGGATAGCTCATGGGTGATAGCTCATGGGTGAAGGCACTTGCCACCAAGTATGATGCCCAGTGGAAGAAAAGAACCGACTCCATATAGTTGTTCTCTGATGTGCATGTGCGTCCAAAGAAAGAAGGAAAAAAAGAAAGAAAGAAAGAAAGAAAGAAAAAGAAAGAAAGAAAGAAAGAAAGAAAGAAAGAAAGAAAGAAAGAAAGAAAGAAAGAAAGAAAGAAAAATAAAGGAAAGTCCTAAGATGGGCAATGCAGACTTGAAAAGATGACGTCTGATAACACCAAGTAAGTGCTCCTGTTTTCATGGGCAAACAATGNACACCCAGTAAAGCTTGCTGCTCAGTGCTGTTTAGGGTGGTCAGAGCTAAGTGGTCCCGGTTGTGCTCTCATGGTCCTAACACGAGGACCTTCTTCACCAATGACCCGACCAGGGCTTCTAGCCAGTGTAGAACAAGCCGAGACAGCGGAGTCTTTATTCCATTCTTTACAGGGAAAACTGAGGCTTTGGTCTGTCCAGCCTGGTGCAATGTTGGCTGGCTCTGTGTAGGTGTCCTGTGAGATAAGCTGAAAGTCCCTACTTCTGCTGTTTGTTGAATGAATTTACTGTGGAAAGGTCCTGTGGTTCTTAATGGATCTAGTGAGATGGTGTGATTAGGCCCATTATGTTCATATCAAGGATATGCTGTATTTCACTGACTGAGTTTTCATACATAGCAATGGCCTTGCATTAGTGGACTGAAATCCACTTGGTTATAAACTACATATTTCTTGGCTTCAGTTTGGCAGTTGTGAAAAATGCACCACCAAGATGGGGACATTAGTGAGGGTGGGTGTGTAACAGGGTGCTGGTGGCCATCTAGGGGGTGTTACCAAGTTCATTTGCTGATACAGACAATGAATTGAAATCCAGAAAAGACTAAAGACTAGGATGCAGAGAAAGAGAAAGTTACAACTTAATCCCTTCAAGGNGGGAGAGCCTAAGGCTGGAAATCCCTGAAACAGATGCTGGCTGGGGTATTTTACAGGTCTCTTGCATCTTCCTCTTACCCTATTGGCTCTGTTGAGATAACCATCCCTATGTCTTCCTTAAGTTTCTTCTCACAATGTCTTCCAGGAGCAAGAAGCCAGCATCTTAGGGAATCTGCTTTCCCTGGCCTTTTCCTCCTATGTCCTAACTCTCCTCAAGCTGACGACCGCAGCAAAGGCCATGTATTGAGACTTAGTCACGTTCTGAGGGATACAGGGTGTGGTGGTTTGAACACAATGGCCTCCAAAGGCTCATAGACTTGAATACCTGGGTCTTCAGTTAGTGGAACTATTAGGGAAGGATTAGAAGGTGTGGCCAGTGTGTGTATCCCTTTCTCTGCCTCATGATTGTCGATCAAGATGTAAGCTCTCAGGAGTGCTTTCCCTGCCATCATGAATTCTAATCCTCTAATATCATAAGGCAGATTAAGGTATTGCTTTTATAAAGTGCCTTGGTCATGGTACTTCATCACAGCAACAGAAAAGTAACCAAGACCCGGGTTAGGAGCTCAACGGNTGAACGGGGGAGGGGCATAGAAGACATAGAAGCTAACTTTTATTTACTTGCGAATTTCTCAAGATTCTTTAACAATCTCTGTTAAAGATTTCGGATTTCATCATACTGAGGTTAGAGAGCAAAGTTGTCTGTCAGTCCTTCTGATATATGAAGATGCTTCCTTTGCTGCCTGTCATGTGGCCCATCATATGCATAAGCACTTGCGAATGTGTGGTCTGCTGGTATGGGAGGCACATGGCCACCTGAGTGGCTGTCAAGTCTTCTGCCCCTGCCCCTTGTCCAGTTGCCCCATCTATCACTAGACTATGTCTGCAGTCANACCACAAGGCAAACTGTTTCCCTGTTCAGTCTTCAGCTCTACTTCATTTGTCTTGGGTCGTTGTGTGGGCGTAGGTATATGATGATTTCCCAGTCATCTAGATGGGATAACTTCTCTTTCTGTGCAGTGTCTTTATTTCCCTCTAACTATTTAGCTTTGAGCACTTTAAACAAACACTGTATTTCCCATGCTGAGAACTTTCAGATCGATGTGCTTTGTAACTGGGAGCAGGTTATGTAATTAATGACTGGCTGCTGCTAGCCAGGATGGGAAGTTTGGGGACATTCATTTAACTTTCCTCCTGAAGTCTACATCCCTAGCTGCTGGCGTGTCCCTTCCAGCTTTTCTTGGGCTGCTCTCTGACTGACGGTTCTTTGTGCATCTTTTGTTCTAAACTTATTTGTGTCTGAATAAATAAATAGGTGTTCCTTATAGGCAAAACGCAACTNCTTGGTTCTCTTATACATTCTTCTGATTTCTGCTCCGTGAGTGTTTTTTTGTAATTATTTTTTAATGTGTAAATTCTTTTTGTTTGTTTATTTTTTTTTACATCCCAATCAAAGTTTCCCCTCCCTCCTCTCATAGAAATTGTGGGAGTGACCAGCTAACGACGGGCCCAGCTAGAGACCCATACCCTGAGAAGGAGCTCACCCTAAGAGTCAAGACCTATAAAGGTGGGATACCCCNGAGACCTTGGATAGAACCAAACATGAAACAAAAAACAAACAAACAAACAAGCCAATGAAATGATTCCCAATGATATTCTGCTCTTCTCATAGACTGGTGCCTAGTCCAGTCATTGTCAGAGAGGCTTCACCCAACAACGGGTGAGTGTTTCAGCATGTTCAAGCAATTCCTGAGAGATATGTGACTTTTTTTTTTGTTTGCTGTGTGGATTTTGTTCTTTTTCTTTCTTCTAAACCTCTGTTGCTGCCTTCTCTTTGGTTTTTGCTTTTCTGTTTGTTTGTGCTTTGTTTTATTTTATGAAGGAGGGTTCCTCTATGTAGCCTATACTGCTCTCAAAGCCACGACCCTTTCTCGGCCTCTTAAGTGCTGACATTACAGGCAGGAGCCACCACGCCCGTTCTTCTTTTGTGTAAACAGGTCTTTACATATTACCATCTTAATTCACAAGCATTCAGATGAATTATTCACTAGGATTATAATTAACATTCTAATGCATACCAACCTAATTTACATTAATTACTATTCACTGAAGTTCAGCAGTGAACAAATACTTCATTCCTTGATATTCCTGTCTCCCCAACTTCAGCCTTTTAGACTCAAGGGAGCACCTTTACGCATGTGTACACCCCTGTTAACAGGGGCATATCTATTTCTTTTGTAAGTATCTCTAGATAGCTTAGGGTAAACTTGAGTAACACAGCACCACTGTACTGTCTTCCTAAACATTTCACTTTGCAGAGCTTTTCCTGTGAACTCAACAGTGTCTTTCATGTCAGTCCAGAAGATCTGTGCAGCACAAATTCTCTCAGTTTTTGGTTTGTCAAGAATGCTTTAATTGCCCCTATATCTGAGAAAGATAGCTTTCCTGAAAACACACTTCTTGAGGATGTCCTTCTGTTAGCATCTGTTTCCCACAGTCCTCTGACTTCTGAGTTCACAGTGTGAAGTCAGCTGCTGATCCAATGGGGTCCTTGAGCAGGGCGAATGCCTCCTTTGATGATTAGAAGACTCTTCAATGTTGCTTCTTTGTGCAGTATGGCTATGCTGTGCCTAGATGTGGCCCCTCTGTGCAGCATGGCTATGCTGTGCCTAGATGTGGCCCCTCTGTGCACCATGGCTATGTTGTGCCTAGGTGTGGCCCCTCTGTGCAGCATGGCCATAAGTGCCTCTCTGCTTCAGGCTGTCCCACTTGGAGTCTGGACAGCTTCTTAAATGTGTAAGTTAATATTATCTATCACATCCACACAGTTTCTGTCCTTGCTTCTAAGAGCCCTCTTCCTGCCCNTTTNCCCTCTNCTCCTGTCTGTGATATGCATTATGTGTGTTGATAAATTCCATGATACTTACTTCAGGATTTGAAGTCTGCTCATGTTTCCTTGGTCTTCTCTCCTCAGACGGGATAATCTTAATTTAAACTCACTGACCCTCCTGTCTGCTTGACTTTTGGTTCCTTCTGCTATATACACGATTTCACATTCTGTCCTTTTCAACCCTAGGATTTCTATTTAGTTCCTTTTTGAAAATGTGTCTTTTATTTTTTGAGGTTATAATTGCATAATTTCTCCTTCATTTGGTTCTTTTTACAATTACTATCTGGTTGTCATTCTCCTTTGGACCTTCCTATACTCATTTAGAAAAGATTTCCTTTAGTTACATGAACATTAAATAATAATTGAATTAAATTCTCTCCAGGAAACAGACTGTCTGGAATTGCCCAGGAACAGTTTCTTTAGGCTAATTGATTTTTTTTTCTTCCTCTATGGGCCAAACATTCTTGTTTCTTTGAATTTCTCAGAATGTTTGTTGGAAACTTGACGTTACAAATAGTGAAATGGGAGAATTTTGAAATCGTGTTCACTGTCCTTCCAGGACAGCCAGCCTCTCTGCCTGCAATCCTATTTGTTTCATTCCTTTTGAAACCTTTATAGCTCCATCCTTGGCAATGCACCGAAGTCTCCACCCACTACATCAGTGCCCACTCATGACTGAAATGTTTTCTTAGATGCCTGGACACCTCTCCCAGCACTTGCAGAGGAACGTGGCATACGGTTTATGTTTTAGGGCACTTCTTCTATGTGTTGGTAAATGGCGAATATTTTCTCTAGTCTGCACTGACCTTGGAAAGCATTCATTTCCTTTAGGAGCACGCCCTTAGCTGGGATATGTGTCTAGCCTTCAATATTCTAAGGAATACACCATTCCTGTGCAGGTGCCTTCAGTTGACTCCCTAATCGTTTACAGTGTTCCTCAGCGATCTGAGACAGGTGTCATCACACCTTCAGGCTCAACATTTACTGCTGGTTTATTTCTGCAAATGCCCCCCAGGAAAAGATTTGTAGTG
>LZPO01044518.1:14321-31895 GCA_001675575.1 Neotoma lepida | reverse complement strand
GTGTGTGTGTGTGTGTGTGTGTGTGTGTGGTGTGTGTGTGTGGTGTGTGGTCAGCTTGAGTAATTAAGAACATGACATTAAAAGTATTTAGTTATCTATCACTTTGGAAAGAATTAAAATGTTAAACAGAACCGGTAAGTCCTGGAGACAAGACTGTCTCAGTTACCATTTAGAGCATGCTGACTGCCCCCTCCAGGCAATTTGCTTGTTCCCCTGCTGACTCTGCAGCCTGTCCCCGAGAGCTCAAGTTTCTGANTCCCTCANTCCATTCTGTCACTTCCTATAGAGTCCTAAAACAGGACAGAAAGAGAAGGAGTGAGTCAAAGGAGGAGAAGAGGGAAGAGTTCAGCAAGAAGTACCAGGAACCAGACGGGAAAGACAGAAGAAAAGGAAGAGATGATCCACATCTCCAACCCCTGGGTAGACAGAAGCTACAACTACAAAGTACAGTCCTGGTGACAAGAGATTGGGATTCTCAGGGAGAATACAGAGTTCTCCCTGTAGGCAGAGTTTTTCTGTCCTGCCATTCAGCTCTGTCCCACCAGCCAGCTCCCAAATAAGCACACAGAGACTTATTATTAATTATAAATGGTTGGCCAATAGCTTAGGCTTGTTACTAACTACCCCTTACATCTTAAATTAACCCATATTTCTCCACTCTACCACATGGTGGTACCTTCTTCCAGAATGGCATGTTCATCTCCTGCTTCCTCTGCATGTCTGGGGACTCCACACCCTTTCTTCCCCACACTCTCTTTTTGTCTACAAGTCCTACCTAACCTCTACCTACCAAGCTATTGACCAGTCAGCTCTTTATTAAACCAAAGAGAGGACTACATATTCACAGTGTACAAGTGAAAAGGATTTTCCACAGCACTCCCCAGTTTAAACCTAGTGGGGACCTTGTTGTAAAATTGGCTCCTGTTTGTTAAGCCATCACTAGAAAATAATCCATTTTCAACTCATCACAATTCAGACTGGCATAGCCAGGTGTCATTTTGAGAGGGTGTCTAGTGTTTGGCACTGAGTTTTTCTGGGGANTCAAANTCAAAGAGCCATCAGGTCAGGGATCCTGGTGTGGGTCTTTGTCACCCTATCTGGGAAGGAGAAGGCAATGTGTGGTGGTTGGGATAAGGATTCAGACACAGACCCCTGAGGTGATGTGGGGGGATGCATAGTGGGGAGCACATGACTGGNGGCCTACCTTCTGTGNTAAGNAGCAAGCCCCATTACCTGTAAAATTGCTACAGAGAATAAGAGTTTTGAACTCAAGGTCAGTGGTCATTCCANCTCTGGAGATGGCCTCTCTATTGTCCCTGGTTTGCTGTTGGGCTGGACAAAGNTCTGAGTCACGTCTGGTGGGTCATGTGGGATCACTCAGTTGGNGTCCTCTCCTCCCTCCCAAGGAGTGGTTTCCTGGTGGTCTGNGTNTNAAAACACTGAGAGCTGTGGGCAGAGTGACTGGTTCACTGGGTTCCCCAGCTCTGCTACAGAATTCTGTTCTGTTTGCTTCCCCAGCTCTCCAGTGTACACAGAGGACACCCTATTGGCCAACAGAGGGTCTTCTGGAGTGAATGGGAACCTGCCTGGCTCATGGTTTGTAAAACTATTGAGACATTTGGAAGCTCTTAATAGATAGACATGAAATTCACAATTACCCAGACCTCAGGCTCAACACAGGAATGTGTAAACTGGGAACAGAAAGAACTACCACACACTCTACTTACAACTTTGTATCCTGTCCCCAGACTTTGAAAATCCAAATACTAGACAACCAGGAAGAAATTTCTCCAGTTTTTGTCCTTTAACTGTATTATTGGAATTTTATACATTATTTTTATCTTTTGGTTTTATTTGTTATAATCAATTCTGTTTTTACACTCCTTTAATAAGTAATTTTTATCTCTTCCTTTTTTCTGTTCTTGCATTATTTCATTATTTCTTCTTTTTCTTTTAATAATTTCACTTCCTTTTTATTTTTCATTTTTCTATTGCCTCNTTTTATTTTACTCTTTTATTTTAATTAATTTTATATTTATTAATTTGAGTTTTGTAGTTTCTTCTACATTGTTCTTACTGCTCTGTTATAGGACTAGTTGTGTAGTAACAGTTTTTAATTGCCTGTTATTGTGTCACTGTATTTGATTTGATTTGANGTTGTTACTATTGGAGCAATTTGCATTCACCCCTCTGAGTGGTTATAGGGAACAAACCCCCAAAAGAAGGCAGCTCACTAGGAATACCATNATACAAAGCTAGAAAAATACATTAATCCCAGAAAATGCTCACAACACAAATACAATAGTGTGATAGACCACAAAAGTGGCTCATCCAAGAGTTCATAACTATTCTATAGAGGAATCTAAAGCTATTGAAATAATTAAAATTCCCAGTAAGAATTCATAAGTCCAGTTCTTATNATAAATGATCTCACAGAGGAGTCAAATAAGCACGTTAATAAAATAAACAGGTCACTCAAGACTTGGAAGAGAAAGTTAATAATCTAGAAGAGACATTCAGTAAATAGAGATGCTGACAAATGAAGCAAATNGAAATCCTTGAAATTAATCAATTGATCAAATGAAAAAANTCAATAAAAGCATTGTCAATAGAGCAGACCNCGTGGGAAGAAATCTCAGGCATCGAAGACACAGTTAAGGTATNATTACTTTCAGACAGTAANAAAGAAAATGTAATAAGACATTTATNACTCGAGGCTAAAAGGCCAAATCNATGAAACTGTGATATAGAAGAAACCAAGATGTNGCATAAAGGCATAGAAAACTATTCAATGAATTACTGCAGAAATCCCCTTACATCTGGGAAAGACACAAACATGTCANCATAGAAGAATTTAAGAACCCAACAGACATGACCCAGAAAGAANCTTCTNTGNGTNATGCTATAATTAAAATGCTAGAAGTACNTAACAAAGTAATAATACTGGATATTTCAAGAGAAAAGCCTGAGCTCCTTATAANGGGAACCCCCAGCAGAAAAACAGCAGGCACCTCAGCAAAAATNCTAAAGGTTNGGAGATCAGGGACTGATATTCAGAGCCTGAAACAAAATATCTGTTAAACAAAATGACTAAACCCATCAAGATTATCCTTTAAGTTGGAGAATAAATATGGAGAAATTCATCATGATAAACTTAAACTAAAGAAATGTATGATCATTAACACAGTACTGTAGAGGAGATGTAAAGGACACATTTTTACACATGTAAAATGAAGAAAGACATACACAAGTGTAAACTCAGGAAGGCTCAAAACCTACCAAAAGAACACCAGAAAAGAAAAGAAAAGAAAAGAAAAGAAAAGAAAAGAAAAGAAAAGAAAAGAAAAGAAAAGAAAAGAAAAGAAAAGAAAAGAAAGGAAAGGAAGGAAGGAAGGAAGGTGAGAATCAGACATTTTTGAATAACTAATCTAGCACACCTCTCAGACAGAGAAATTAGTACACACCTTCAAAAATAAGCCTGCATTAGTCACTTTTATATTGCTGTGATTAAACACCATGACCAAGACAACTTATANAGAAGAANGGCTTTATTTGGGGTGACCGTTCCAGAGAGATAGAAGTCCATCATCACCAGGGTAGGGAGCATGGTGGCTGGAGCAGCAATCTGAGAGCTGACATCCTAAAACTTCAAGTGGAAAGCAAAGAGGGTGAACTCATGTGTGGCTTTTGAAACCTCAAAGCCNACCTCCAGTNACANATTGTCTCCAGCAAGGCAATACACAGATAGCACCATCAACTGGGACCAAATAGTCAAATGCCTGAGACTATGGTGGGACATCTCATTAAACCATCACAAAACCACACATGTTAACATATCTCATTTAAACCACTGCAAAACCTCAAATGTAAACACTCTCATCTCTCCAGTTAAAAGTAGACTGGTTGAATGAATTAAAAAAATAAACAAGGCCCAACTATTTGCTACTGCAAGAAACTCACCATCCTGATACAGACACGTGTAAACTGAAAGTGAAACGGTGGTAGGTGACAGTCTAACTAAACGGAGTCTGAGAGTAAGCAGGACTAGTGACACTCACATGAGACTAAGCACACACCACACTGAAACTAGTCAGAAGGGATAAAGATGAGTCTCACATATTAATGAACTATGGGTTCATTAATTAATTTGTGAACCATAGATTATGAAGCTACAACAATGACAGACATGTGTGTCATTAACTTTGATGACCACAGTTTCATAAGTCCAACACTACTAGACATAATGGACAGACAGGTCTAAATAACAACAGTAAGGGTTGTTTCAACACCCTAAGCTCATCAGCAGTACACAGATCATCCACGTAAAATATCTAACAGGGACGCTGTGGTAGTTTGAATGTAACTGCTCCCCATAATCTCATAGGGAGTGGCACTAGTAGGAGGTGTGACTTTGTTGGCATGGGTATGGTCTTATTAGAAGAAGTGTGTCATTGGGGAGGTGGGCTTTGAGGTTTCCTATGCTCAGGATGCTGCCCAAAGTGTCAGTTGACTTTCTGTTGCTTGCAAGCCAAGTTGTAGCCAGCACCATGTCTGTCTGCACGCTGCCATGCTCCCCATCATGATGATAATGGACTGAACCTCTGAAACTGTAAGCCACCCCAATTAAGTGTTTTCTTTATAAGAGCTTCTGTGGTCACAGAGTCTCTTCACAGCAATAAAAATCCTAACTAAGACAGACACTTCAGAGCTCATTACTCTGATCATAGATCAGATGGTTTGAACACACACCTACATGACATTCTATCAACTGCTGCGGCACACNCATTTTTCTCAGCACTCTATGAAATTTTCTTAAAAATCATGTTGTAGGCCGTACAGCAATACTTAAATACATGAAAAGAATGAAATAATGTCTGTTCTCCAATTAAATCACAATGCAATAAAGTTACATCAGCAACAGAAAATCTATAGGACATATCAAACATGTAGAGATTGAATAATATGATACTGAATGATTCGGGCATCATTTAAGTGATAAGTGAAGATTTTAAAAACTTCCCTAAAATGTGAAAACAAAACTCTTCATTCATACAATTTTATATGTTGTAACATGAGAAAAAGAAAAACTACTTCTTATGAGAATTTCCTTATGGCTTGTTTAAAATATCTTTGTACCCCAATTCTAGGCTCAGGTCACTGGTAATTTCCATAAATTATTTTATAACATCAGGTTTTGCTACTGGTAAAAATCAATATGTTTTTACTTGTTTATTCTTTAACCCATTGATTTGAGTCTTTCAAGGGAGCAGGGGCATTAACCAAACTGTGTGTCCTTAGCTGTATACCCATGCTTAGAAAATAATAGAAATCNGTAGACGAAAGTTTGTCCGGTTTCCCCGCCCGGCTCCCACNGCTGCTTAGACCCAAATAAACACACAGAGGCTTATATCATTTTTAAACTATGGCCCTGGCAGGCTTCTCGCTGTATGTACATATGTACATATGTACAAAGATATCATTAATGATGGGAATTTCCCATCATTTCCCATTAATGATGGGAAATGATGGGAATGTCTTTCTAAAAATGTGTTGCTCTGATTGGTTGATAAATAAAGCTGTTTGGCCAATGGTGAGGCAGAATAAGGTTAGGCGGGACATTTGAACTAGGGGAAGAGAAGCGTAATGCCTGTCTCTTATACACATCTAGATGTGTATAAGATCTTAACTGTAGTGTGCTACTCATATTTTTCACTATTATAAGAACACCATTTACTTTAATAACATTTCATCCTGTATTGCTGATAAATCAACAATGCTAAATAATTATAGATTTATTTGTGGAAAGATAAGCATCAGCTTGGAATAGCTGAGCTCTGTGTTCAAACTCATTTGGCAGGATGCAAGCACTACAGATAAAAGAACTTACTCTGAGGTTTATTTTAAATTTAAACTGCAGGATATATTTTATAAAGCATGACTTCTTATTTATTTCTCCTTGACAGCAGTGAGCCACCATGTGGTGCTGCTAATAGAACCTGGGTCCTCTGGAAGAGCAGCCAGTACTCTTAACCACCAAATGATCTCTCTAGCCCCAACCTCTTCTCNTTTTAACTCTCTGTAATGATGATCAAACTATAACTCTGTTTACNATCATGGGTTTTGGGTTTCTTTATGCCTTGTGGTATATTTCCTGAAGTCTAACAATGAGTCTTCTACACTTTTTTGAAAAACCTTTATTTTCATAGTTAAAATATTTTCTAAAGTTAAGATGCATATATAATAAGAAGTTAGGTTTACTATTCATTGTACTTCCTTCTCTTTACTGACAATATACTATCTTTGAAGTCCCCCTTTGTAGGAGAAAATTTCTCCATCCTGCCTGGTCCCACCAGGCCCAAGTTCCTGCAGCTGCTTATAAAATAATTACTCAGAAGCTTATATTAATTATAACTGCTTGGCCATTAGCTCAGACTTATTATTGACTAGCTCTTACACTTAAACTCAGCCCATTTCTATTAATCTATGTTTTACCACATGTTCAGTGGTTTTACCAGTCTGCTGGCATGTTGTTCCTTTAGTGGTGGCTGGCATCTCCTCCCCCAGATTTCCTCTTCCCACAATTCTCCTTGTCTGCTTATCCCACCTATACTTCCTGCCTGGCTACTGGCCAATCAGCATTTTATTTATCAANNAATCAGAGCAACACATNTTCACAGCATACAGAANNNNATCNCCATCATTTCCCCTTTTCTTTCTATTTAAAAGGAAGGTTTTAACTTCAACATAGTAAAATTAGATAAAACAAAACAGTTATCTAGNAAGAATTACAGTTACAATATCTATTTGTATTTGGCAAAATTAAAGGCAGAATGGACGGGGGGAGAAGAGCAGAGGAGTCACTTGGTAGAGGGTCATTTGTGAGAACGAGGGGCTAGAAGGTGGAAGAGTGACCTTGTTCTACATGGACAGTAGCAGTCTTAGCTAGGTCCTGTGGTGAATCAGTGGCCTGGAGACATTCACACTGGACAACTTTAACCTTTCTCCTGTTGTTTGTTCTGCTCTTTTGGGGGACCCACCACCCAGCTCCCAAACAAAACACACAGAGGTTTACTATTTCTTATAAATGCTCAGCCTTAGGTTGGCTTGTTTCTAGCCAGCTTTTCTTAATTTTAATTATCANGTCTATCTTTTGCCTCTGGGCTTTTACCTTTCTCTTACTTCTGTAAATCTTACTTTCACTCTGACTCCATGGCTGGCTAGGTGGCTCGGTAGCTTGCCCCTAGTGTCTTCCTCTCCTTGTTCTTTTGCTCCTCCTTTTTTCCCTTCCAGATTTTTCCTTCTCTTTTATTCTCTTTGCTTGCCTATCCCTCTCCTGCATTGCTATTGACCATTCATGTCTTTATTATACTATCAGATGTTTTAGACAGACAAAGTAACACAGCTTCACAGAGTTAAACACATGCAACATAAAAGAATGCAACACACCTTTGCATCAGTAGACTAATGNTCCACAGCATAAACAAATGTAACACACCNTAAAATAATACTCTACAACACCCTCCTATTGAAGATTGTGCTTCCTTGAATTCACATGTTCAGAGAAGGACTGAACAGGAGAGAAACAGACCAGGGAGTGACTGGCAGGCCCGGCCCCAGATGCAAGGCAGGAAAAGTACACAAAGGCAGATAGGATGCTTCTGCTCCCATTGGTTAAGGAGAAAGCTGACATCTAGCTAGCTGCTCATGCTGCAGTAAAACTGGGGGCCATTGTTCCCCAGATCCAGTTCTCCTTCCTGCTGACACCTGAATCTAGTCATGTGACCAAGTGCCATGACCACCCTGACCTTCCACGCCCAGGCTCANCACAGAATGGATTCTCATCATACATCCATCTGAAGCNCCACTCTGACCAGAGGCCTTCANTATCAGCATTTCTCCTAGAGGTCATCTGGAACTTTCCTGCTGACTCTACCTCCACAANNAAATTTTTGCTCTAGTTTTAAACATTACTANATAAGCTGGATCTGGTTTGCAAAGTGAGACCCATTCTTGTGCCAAAGAGAAGGACATAGGCAGAGAAAAGATNTGAAACTATTTACCTCCCTGAATTTTTGCTCACATTGCTTGAGAGTNTTCTTTCTCCGATGGTAAAAAACATACCCACTGCTGACAGTGTTGTTTTGTGTTCTTNACACTTTATTTTCAATTATGTGTTTGTGNGTATGTCTATGAGTGGGTATGTGCAAGTGAGCGCAGGTGCCTGCAGAGGCCAGAAGAGGGCATCAGATCCACAGGAGGTGGAGTTATAGGCAGTTGTAAGTCTCTCCATGGAGGGACTGGGAATCAAACACGGTTCTCTGGAACAGTGATAAACACTGAGCTCTCTCTCCAGCCCCACTATTTGCAGCACTGAAAAGAAACAATAGTTTCTAAAAATAGCAGGTCACCCCCCTTCAGATTGAGGTGAGACNTTTCAGAGTGCATGACTTATCATGAAATGAGTCCTCCCTTGGGTGACTGAGGGGTCTCCTTGAACATGAATTATCGGTCACCCAACACTCTATGCAATAGCATCCTCTGCTTCACAGGGCCCACAGGAGATACTGAGGTAAGGCAAGCAAAAGTTCTTGCTCCTGCCCGGGAATACGCTCACTTCCAGCACCACTGCCTGGCTTTGAAGGTGAGCACAGTAGNGTGATAAAGCAGGGACAGAATGTANAGGAAGTCACACAGGAGGGCATGGANGGGAAAGAGTGAGTGTAGANGGAGAGTGAGAACCAGTGCATGCTGCCTGGTCACAATCATGGACAAAACAACAGAAGTTGGGAACATTGGAGATGTCAGGTGGAACTCCTACACTATGAACTGTGGCCTTTATCAATAAAGCCTCTTCACTGTTCTTCTTATTCCAGTCATTTCTCGAGATGCCCCTAAGACCCACAGTGCTGGGCTGGAGAGATGGCTCAGCAGTTAAGAGCACTGAGTGCTCTTCCAGAGGACCCAGGTTCAATTCCCGGCACCCACATGTTAGCTAACAACTGTCTGTAATTCCTGTTCCAGGGGATCTGATACCTCCATACAGACATACCTGCAGGCAAAACACCAATGTACATAAAATAAAAATAAAAGTAAGCTAGACTCTTGCACTCAAGAGATCCTTTAGAAAAAAAAAGACCCACAATTCTATGATAAGAAACAGCCATTGGCTGCTTCAGTCACAGTAAAACCCAGCTTCTAAAGTCCACAGTGGAAGCTGGCACTGGAGGGCAGTCCTACTTTGTAGCTAACAGCTCAGGAACTAGGTGACTCGTAAGTAAGTACTTCCTTATTACTTTGGTAAATTCATCAGGAATGCTTTCCCCAAGCATTTGAAACATTTTCATTAATGAACATTATTAATTCATTAAATTCATTAAGTCTGCTTTTGTCTCTTATGGTGGNCAATAGTAAGACTTGCCTAAATCATTCCTAAATTAGGTTTATGCCACTGCCTCTTCCAAGGGCTTGAAATTCTAGTCATAGCATACACTTAAAGGAGGTAAAATGAGGCAGGAGAGGACAGCCTCATGTAATGTCTGGCCACCACCAGATCCCTTCCCCAAGTCCTCACTATTCATCCAGCTGTGCTTCTGCACATGCCCCCTGGCTACATTCCACCAGGTGTGCTCATCTTCTGGCATGANCCCGGGTTCCCTGGTGAAATGATGCAGAGGGTTTTGGGAATTCCCTCTCCAGAGGCCAGAGAGGAACATGACAGTGCCCTGGCGCTGCAGTAAAACGTGTGCAGCTGCTGGAGAACCAGCCGGGGCATTGCACAATGTGTGTTACCGGGTCAGTCACTTTGAGACTTAAGGGGTTAAACCAAACACTACTCCATTCATCTCGAATGTGCTGCCATGTCACAATTCTTATCAGTTAACGTGAATTTCCAAATGTACTGGCTGATCAGTACATCCTTTCTTGGTTCTGGAAGCAAGGCTTCTGAGNAAGGAAATTTATTTTAATAATCACAGGGCTATCACCCTCTTGTCTATTATCCAACAAAAATAAGAGCAAGACAACTATTTTCTCCTCAAATATTTCTTTCAATCTCCTTTAAAACAAAATCCAAGATCCATTGAAACCATATTCCTTCATCAAGGGGCTTAATTAACATTGGCATGTCCTTGTCTGCNGACCCATAATCTNACTAGAAATCTGTCCTCTTGCAATGTTACCTGTCACTTTAAGGTCATGATACGAACGTGCAGAAGTTTTCAGAAGTGCNACAGGAGAAAAGAATTCTACCCCANGAGTGNGTGTGCTCTAAATATGTCCTCTTAGTCCTTGTCACTATCAGGAGAAGGTTTAGGAGCAAATAGAGTCTAGCTCAGAGCACCCTGCTGGAATTCCAATATTAAAGCCTTAAGGAGAGCTGCTGGCTGACTACTCTGGACCATATGAGCATCCGNGCAGAGCCTGGGTGCAGCCTCTGCAAGGTGAATGGCACAAGGACAGAAGTTCCCAGCCAAGGATAACCCGAACANAGGCTGAGAAGGAAAGCGCTCAATACCGCAGCAGCGCAATGAGACACGGAGATAAATCACTAAATGACTTCAGTCATACATTCGCCAAGTAAGTTGTACAAACATTACCCAAACACCTTAACAGTGTGGAAATCCTTCACTAACTTTTGTTTATNTATTTCTTTTCTTTCTCTGCTTCCGGTATCCTACATATCTCATTTTTAAAATGCAGCCGTTTAAAGATGTTTCACACTACGGCGTTTAGATAAAGAGAGAATTATTTTAGAATCTGAAATGAAATGGAATTCAGCCTGTCAACTACCCTTCACAGTTACCAATTTGTGTCACCCAGCTGGATGCCACACGCCAGAACACCTGCCTTCATTTTGGCATATGTTTAAAATAACACTTCAAGAGACAAACATACACACACACACACACACACACACACACACACACACACACACACACGAGTCAGCGAGTTTACTTACAGCACTTGATAAAATGATAGTGAGACATTGTCCCTTCTCAGGCATGAATCCTACTGTGGGTCCCAGCATTCTCTTCTGCTATGACCGTTGTCCCCAGGAAATGCATAATTTAGGGTCCCTGCTCAGGTGACAGTGTACCTCAGAACGCATTACTGAGCAGAGGCTCCGGTCCATGATCTTGCAGAAAGCATCAAACTCATTTCCATTCAGCAGCTGGAGTTCAGAGCAGCCCCTGCTGCCGCACGTGTTACCCTAGCGCCCTTGATTGACACACTCCAGTGCCACCATCCTGGGAAGGGTCGCTCTAATTGGTGTTCACGTGTGGCCACAGCCTTCCGCTAGTGTGGAGGTGTGCTGCAGTGCGGCTCTCCCTCCCGGTCCTGCCTGCTAATGGCTTCTCAATAGCTTTCAAAATGCAGAAGTCTACGCTGATGAGTGGGCAGGAGGGAGCCGCTGCACAGGCATCCTGAATCTTACTGGTGCTCCCCGTCTGTTGCCCCGAAAGGACAGGATTCTTTAGCTGGTGGCCAAGCTCATTATTTTTAGTTGCCACCAGTTGCTATGTGTGAATATGAAATGGACAGCAGGAGCTCAAAATAGCCCCTCCTTAGGATGGGAGTGCTTGGATCTGCTTCTAGCCAGGAAGTGTGCTCACAAGGCATCATTTTGGTTATCTATGCAGAATGCAAAATTTAAATTACCCACAGAAAGCTGTTGATTTGCACAGCTTTAAAATTTAGGATTTTGCTACCTCTGCAGACTGCAATGAATCAAACTGCACAACCTAAGCCAGGGAATGAAGTTTTCCTGGGTTGCAATCAGAAGGGAACACATGGTCTCCCAGGCNCTATTGTAATGGAGATAAATATCATATTTTAATAGCTAGTTAGCCAGAGAAGGTCATATGTAAGTCACTTACAAATGAGAAAGTGCTAAGTAGTTACTTTTTTAAGTTAATGTATTTTTATTTTTAGCAATATTTTTATTTATTCTTTGAGAATTTCATACAGTATATTTCACATTCTTTCCCATCCCCCAACTCCCCACCCACTCAGTTTCATGTTCTGTCTCTCTTTAAAACAAAAGCATAGAGTCTAATTTATTGCCTAATCATTCCTGAGCATGGGGTCTGCCCTGGAGTGTGGCTGATATACCTGGCGTCACTCCATTAAGGAAAACTGATTTTCCTCTCCCAGGATAANTTTAGTTACCATATAATATGTGGGACAATACCCCAGCTGGACATCATAGACTACCAAATAAAAACCCCAGCATTCGGAACGGGTTACATCTTTTTGAGTCATTGGCCAACAGTTTCCCGTAGATCCCAAGCAGTACANGTTACACTCCACAACCTGATGGTGAGACCCTAATGCTGAAGACACCACTCACTGACACAGGACATGGAGAAANTGAGCTGGTACTCATCTGGAAGCTCCACCTCTACTGGCTAGTGTTTATGGTGCTGGAAGGCCATACACACTTTGTCAGAGAGAAGTGATCACCATTCTTACCCAGATCTGAACCCTGCAAGCTACACTAAAGACCTGGCTGCAAGGTGGTGTATTTTTATGATGATCTTCTTTGAAAGCACATAGTCATAATTTGTTTCAGCTTTTGGAGGCATTGAGAATGGAAAAATGAAGTATGTAGTAAAGGTTCACACCTTTCTGTGGTGGAGCATAAACCTTGAGTTCCCTTATAAATAGGACTCAGTGAGTCTGTCTTTATTAAATTAGATTATAAAAGCCAGACCTGTACAGCAAAGGGTCATGCATACACTTCAAGGGACAGTGTCCTAACCATCATAGTCACACCCTGTCACGTTTTCCTTCAAAGTTCAAATGCAGATTCTACCACTTTCCAGAGTGTCAACTGAGACAGAACTCCCCCCCCTTTGTGGGTAGAAAGTATGGTACCCAATCTCCATTATATGGTTAGAGATAAGACAAAACTGTTGATTAGGTTTTTGGTGTTCAATGAAGTGACTACTAAAATTAACAAGGAAAAATACTTTACTGTGTATCAAATGNTCCTGTCCACACTTCAANTTTCTCAAGAATTAGGAAGACAGTCTGCCTTTGTTAAAGTGGATTCTTCATTATTCATACATTCAATAATTAGAGTGCCCCTATCGCCTATGACCTGTAATGTGTTAGGTGATTGGCAGGAGTAAAAATGTGTCTAAAACAGGTCTGAAATGNAGCATTTATATACAAGAATAGTGTAGCTTATTTTTTAAACTTTGTGTGTTTTGCAATGGTCCACTAAGACAGCAGACAACTGTACTCATCTCTTACTGACCATCAAGAAGAGTATGGCATCCTCCTCTTAAATCAGTGCAAGCCTCCATATGTACAGGGATTCCGAGTTCATTAGAGTGCTGTCTAGTCTCTTTAAGGAGCTTTCTGCCACCTAGTTAACCCGCTCCTCATCTTAACACAATGACAGATAGACAGTGTGCTGTCTGTGGTCCTCCCTATACATGAAGTTCTATTCTCTGTAACTTGCATGCCTCTGAATGTGNATAACCAGCCTGCATCGTATGACAACGAAGTTCTGTGATACCATGATTCACTCCTTAAAATGAAAAGCATGAGTCCAAGAAGATGTTATGCAAGTATGATTGACTGGGACCTAGTNGTCTATTTTAAATAAATTAATCCCACCTCTGGCAGAATTCTGACCAAAGCACGCCCTTGCCCTTGAGGTGCTCATTGGTGAAGTGCAGATGTCCACTAAGCCATGCACTATGGTACATGAGAAACAACATGACTGGGGACATGGGACTGGGAACTGTGCAGAGGAGCAACACTAGGTACAATCACTCTGAAGAAATAGAGATGAATGCACACTGTGAAGATGCTTCACTCTGCTTCATGTGTATGAGCTGTGTACAAGAACTGTACTATACATATGTTACAATGAGCTGTACATGAGCTGCACATGAGAGGTGGATGAGCTGCACATGAGCTGTGTATGAGCTGCACATGAGCTGCGTATGAGCTGCACATGAGCTGTGTATGAGCTGTGCATGATCTGTGTATGAACTATGCACGTGATATACATAAACTGTACATGAGATGTATGTAAACTGGGCATGAGATGTGTTTGAGCTATGTGTACATGTCATTTTTACACACTCTCAAGTTGTCTTATATTGACTTTGGAACTTTGTGCTCATTTTGTAAACCTTTGAGTACATTCACAGCCAAAAAGAGACACACTTTCATTTTCCCAGCCCTACCAAACAAGAACTATTCCTTATTCACNTGTAACTATCATGGGAACATAGATTGGATTCTATTAACTTTCATAACATTAGACAAAGGATGACTTAAAATTTATTACATTTCTTGAAATATAACTTTCCTGAGAAACCCAGCTCTGGTAGGGATCACAAAGACCACACTGCAGCTCTTTGAATCACATATTTTATGGATAATATCAGATTTGATGGTAGCAGTAAAGGCAGAGCTGAGACTAGAATGGATATATTACTAGAAATTCATTTATGTTGTGGAATTGGTCATTAAGCACAATATTAAATACAAGAATTTTAAAGGAGTTGTTTTCCATTGCCAGAAAACTCACAATTAATAAAGGACAGTTATTTCATTATTTTGCAGCATTTTTACAATACCCTCTTGTTATCAGTGAAAATGTCAAGAATATTTCAAAAGCATTTTTCATTTGTTATGCATCAAACAACTGCTCACTATGACACTATTTCTAATATAAATACATGCTATTTTTTCTTTTAAATGTAATCATTATTACACACCAGATATTTTTCAAATAAACTGGATTATTCCCAAATTAAAAAAAAAAGTGAACCTAGAATGTTGTAGTGCTAAAAAGCATTTGACAATATGCATTTACTCAGGAGGTTCATTTACTGTGTCCCAGATCAGGTACCTCATCCCAGTTCTACCAAGAACCCATGCTACAGTCAGTACTAGACGGGATCCAGTTTTCCTAGTCCAACAGTTCATCCATTTTCATATNGTATTCCATGATGGAATTAAAGACCNAAGCCCTCAATCATCACTATCAGAAGAGAGCATGTGCTTAGTGGGTGTGGTGGTCAACTTCATTATCATTGTGATGTGGTTTAGATACACCCAGGACACAGCTCCAAGTCTCTGGGAAGGCATTTCCAGAGAGTAGTTTAACTGAGGAGTCAAGACCCACATTGAATGTGAGTGTCATCACCATGTCGGATGAAAAGTAACAAAGAAGAAGGTAAAGTAAACACCAGCATTCCATTTTCTCTGCTTCCTGACTGTCTATGCCAACTGAGCCGCGTCTCAGGCTTCTGCTGCCATAGTTAGTCAACATTGCCACCGTGCCTTTCCCACTGTGATGGACTATATCCTTTCAGCCCCTGAGGCAAGGCATCCCTTCCTCCAAGTTTCTTTTTCCAGGAATTTTGTCTAAGCAACAAGAAAAGTCACTAATACAGTAGGCTACAATGCCACCACCAACAAATGAAGATATGAACTGTATACAGCAAGCCTTCTGTAATGCAAACCCAAANTCTAAGAGGGGGGAATCCTGTCTCAACTCCAGGAACATAGTGGGGCTTCAAACACTGATGAAGAAGTTCAAGGGCCTGCAACAAATGTGACGCACACCACCATTACCGAGATATCTAGGAAATACATGTTCCTGCCTCCCATCACCAGCTTCCAAGGTTTCTGGGTGGNTGGGGTCCTGAGCTCACCTGTGACCATGGAATTAGTCTAATGATTTCAGGCCCCTGCAAGCTTACATGGTCTTTTCCCAAAGGCAGCAGAGAAACGGGCACCCTACGGTTGGCTCTCTCTCCAAGCTTCAGTTGACTATGTTGCCAGAGCCNGGATTGACCTCACAAGCCACCAGTTTACCTGTCTCTGCCTAAGCTCCCATCCTTGATGCACTCACTTCTGAGGCTGACACTAAGCTCAACTTGTCCATTAGACCNTGGCTGTCAGACACAGGACTGCACAGAACTCCACACTGGCCTCACATGTCTGNGGACAGAACAATGACCATTGATGTTACACATANACAAACCTGNGGCAAAGNGTGGGAAATTAAAGAGCAGATTTGCCTGGCTAGAATTCTGCAAAGCAGGGGCTGCTGTACACTGTCCTCTGTGTGTCAAAAGACTGCTGACATGCTAAACAAGGCTTTCANGCCTCAGAGAAAATATGTTACGTCAGAACCAAAAATATNCCCCACCATTTACTCTGCTGTTGTCATAGAGTGGCAATGTNGAGAAAGAATGCAGGGCTAAGATTCCTGCCAACCAGGTTCATGGTTGCTCTTTAAGTAACAACACGTGTGACTATAGGAGCTTTGATGAGGACACAGCAGACCCAGATGCTTGCTGGATGCTCTCACTGCTTGTTTGGGACATCTGGTCACCCACATGCCTCTTGAATTTTTTTCTGCTAATGGAAATGAAATGTTTTGAATTTTCTCTAGTATCTAGGCAGGAACATTTGTAAGGTATTCATATATGTATCTTTTCACTTAAATNCANAATGAACTTTGAAATCACTATAGCATGCATGTTAGTAGGAACCAGAAGGAACACCCCACTTTCCCTCTCACTGAAGTTTGAAGTTGAACCCACATTTGTTTATCCTAACAGTGAATCAGAGCAGGGGACTGTTAGTTTATGACTGTGTTGTGTGTGTGTGTGTGCACATGCATGTGTGTGTGTGTGTAGTGTGTGGGCAAGCAAAGGAGTGAGAATATTCTTTGCCTCTTGGCTCATTTTGAAGAAAAAACAGTTGTCTACTGAAAATAATACAAATGTTCTTGAGAAAGATAAAATAAATTTTGAAGTAGTTGTATATAGGAATCTCTTTTCCTATTTCCCAACTGATAGATATTTAACTGTAGAACATATACATGCCTGCTTTGTTCATATACACATATGTATATATACATATATACGTATGTATATGTACACATATGTGCATATGTATCTATACACACACATATGCCTATATATATATATATATATATATATACACATACACATATCCAACACTCACTGTGGTAACCTGGCTAGCCTCAGATGTGCCTATCTTTGCCTCCAGGTGCTGAAATTCCAGTACAGGCCACTGCACCTAGCTAGAGTCTTTTTTTTTTATTAGTTTTAATTTAATTACCCATGTCCTTGCCTATATATACCCAAGTTTACTTANACAATTTCTACAAATTCTTCAGATTTTCTATCAAACTCATTTAACCTACTTGTATATTTAGCATAAATTCATCTCAGCATTCTAGCAATCCTGTATTTATTTATTTTTTTCTTGTACCAATCAACTCAGTGTTTCAATGCAGTGCCTTGTATGTTCCTTGGTGTCAAATGAAAGCCTCTCTCTTGCTAAATATTATCTGAAGCTACAACCTTGAGTTTTCCCTATTTCCAATGAAGTCTAAAATATCACTGAACATTCAGGTCACAAAGAAAGAGCCACAAGAACNGGACGGTGCCAACCTCTCTAGGGTACACCACTGGAGGAGGCCTTGCGGGATGTGTTATTGAAGGTAGATGACAGGACAGTCAGTCAAACAGGATTTGCGGCTGTCAAGAACAAAAGAGGAAAGAGGAA
>LZPO01044517.1:189058-200429 GCA_001675575.1 Neotoma lepida | reverse complement strand
CATGGAAGTAGGAGGGCTTATTGGGAAGAAGGTGGGAGAAGGAACTAAGAGAGGATAATGTGAGGGTACAATGAAAGATTATGTGTATATGTGTGTGTGTATGTGTGTGTGTATATTATATATGAAATTGTGAAACTTAAGTCAAACAAACAAACAAAAGCATTATAAAGGTTGACCTGGCCATTTCCCTTACACTTCTACCACTCTATACATGCAAGTGTATATGGACAGCTGTGTGATGAGAGAGAAAGGCCTCTTCCCAGGACCTTAAATGCTGCATCATGTCTTTTCAAAGAAGTAGTAGCAGTATTTTCTCAACTGGGGCCTTTGCAGAGCTAAGGCTAAACAGAACCAGAATAGAACCCTAGAATGCTTAGCTTCATGTTTAGCTGCAAGAGAAAGGAAAAGAACTGAAACACTGTAAAAACATAACTTAAAACACTATTAACACAACTGCTCCCCTGCAGCATGCTGTCTCTTCAGGCCAAATGACATCGACTGCTTAGAAAGACCAGAAAGCTTCTAGACTTGGAGCATCACAATCTCTCTCTCTTTCCCTGTCTTCCTCTTTCACAATTTCTCTATTTCCCTGTCTTCCTCTTTCACAATTTCTCTTTCCCTTTCTTCCTCTTTCATTGTTTATGTACAGTGCTGGAGACCAATTAAAAGGCTTCACATGCTAGGCAAGCATTTTACCCTCACTCCCCAAAAATCTTTGCAAAATTTCCAAAGTAATTCTGCTAATTAAAAATATCACTGAGCTGGAGAGATAGATGNCTCAGAGGTTAAGAGTACTGGCTGCTCTTCCAGAGAAACCAGGTTGGATTCCCAGCTCCCACATGGTGGCTCACAGCTGTCTGTAACTCCAGCTCTACAGGATCCAACTGCTCTTCTGGCCTCCAGGGGCACTGCATGCACGTGGTGCACAGACACCGAAATAGACAAAACACCCAAACTCATGGAACAAATATTAAAAACAGCATTGCCAGATGTTGTGGTACATACCTTTAACCACAGCCTCAGGAGGCCAAGGCTTCAGTGGGCACCAGGCACTCATGTGATACACAGACATACATGTAGGCAAAACACCCATATGTAGAACATAAAAATAAATAACTCTCCCATCTTCAACACAACTCCTAAACCTAAGACACAAGGAATAAGTGTAGAAGAGGGGGCAGAAACATTTTAAGACCAAGAGAAACAGGAAGGGGCTGTGAGATTCCCTCTCCTAGAAGCAAGAGAAGCTCCACCCATGAAGTTGCACCAACATGCTGCCTAACCATGCTGTGAACAAGGAGGACACCAGCAGTCATGCTAACGTGGAAGAAGGCAAGCTCAGGAGGCCTCAACCCTAGACAGAGAACTCCAAGGACGGATGGACCTGACTAGAAGCAACATACTTCAAAAGGCCTTATGGTCATGAGCAAAGAGAGCTGGCCAGGCATTAAGAACTGCCCCTAACGTCCAGGATACACTTGGGAGCGGGGAAGCACAAGCTAAACACTCAAGCACTTTTGAAAGTTCAAGTTAAATGAAATAATGTCTGGGAGTTGTGTTAAGAACACTGGAAGGGCAGAGCTGTGGTGGCACACGCCTTTAATCCCAGCACTTGGGAAGCAGAGGCAGGTGGATCTCTGAGTTCCAGGCCAGCCTGGTCTACAGAGCAAGTTCAAGGACAGCCAGGAGAAACCCTGTCTTGGGAAAACAAAAACGAGCAAACAGACAAAAGAACACTGGAGGGCAGGTGGGTGGAGGAGGACATCTAACAGGAGACTGGTGAGCTGACTTGCTGAAATCCAACAAGGATCTGAGGGCTCAATATAACAATCCAGTTTTGAATACATAGGACATTTGTCAAAAGAAGCTAAAATGGGGCCAGCCAAATGGTTCAGTGGAGTGGGTAAAGGTACTTGCCACCCAGTGATGCAAGCTTATGCCTTCCTATCAACTCTGTAAATTTCAGAATGAATCCAGACAAGAAANAGGAGACAAGAAGAGGGCACTGAGTTAGTCTAACAGCCAGTTGGTTACTAGAGATGGGAGAGCTGAGCTTGATCTGAAAAAGACTTCTCAGTCACCTGGCATTAGATAAAGCACTGAGTCACAGTTTTCTAATCCACAAAACAAGAGCAATGATAAACTCTTTCACAGTAATCAGAGTGGAAATTAGGAAAGGAAGGACCAGGGAGCAGAGGAAATGACGCACACTTGCTGGGTTCTCCTTTTTATAGGGTAGTTTCCAGGGCGCCCACACGTACTGGTCCCTGTGCCCGCCTCTACCTCCCAAGCAGGACTGGTGCCATGGAGCCTGCCTGCCCTCAGGACTACTCACACCAGCTCCAGCTTGNCAACAACTGCCTGTGCTCGCCTCCTGTGTTGGTCCCCTTTNCCTTTATACGTCTCCACAGGGACCTCTTCTTGGGGTGCTCTTTTTCCACCCCCCAGCCCCAAATCAACCACTTCCCCTGCTGCAACCTCAAACTACTGGGTGAAAACATCTGTGTCCACTCAGACAGACCACTGCGCTGTGGTTAGTTTACTCCAGTAGACTGCAATCTTTGTGAAAACCCATCATCACCCAGTATGCTGTGGATACGTGAATCGTGGGTAAGGATAAAACCAGGAACCCACAGGTAAATAAGGAGTGAAGTGTCATTTCCTAAATCTTCTTGAAACACCTATAAAGTCATCTGAAACAAATGAAGCAAATATTCAACAAAATAATCAAAAAGTAAAACAAAGAACTACAAGTAAACAGAAACAAAGTAATCTGAAAGCCATGAAAAGGTTTTGCACTTATAAACATTATCCTCAAAGGGTGTTTATTATTTTTATTTTATGTGTATGGGCGTGTCTGTGTACCACTTATGCCTTGGTGCCCATGGAAGCCAGAAGAGAATGTTGGACCCCCTGGAACCAGGCTTACAGATGGCTGTGAGCCACCATGTGGGTGCTGGGAATTGAACCCAGGTCCTCTGGAAGAGCAGCCAGTGCTCTTAACAGCTGAGCCATCTCTCCAGCCCTACTTGTTGGTAGTTTACTATCATCTTCTTTTTGAGACAGGGTTTCTCTGTGTAGTCCTGGCTATNCTGAAACTCACCCTGTAGACCAGACTGGTCTCGAACTCAGAAATTCCCTGCCTCTGCCTCCTGAGTGCCGGGATTAAAAGCATGCTCAACCACCACCCAGCCTACTTCTTTTTTTTTTAATCAACAAAATAACTACAGGATTTATGGCAGGACCAGCAAGATGGCTCAGTGGGTAAAAATACTTTGCAGCAAGCCTGTCAACCTGAATTCAATCCCAATGAAGGAGAGAAACAACTCCCTCAAGCTGTCCTCTGACTTCTATATATTTGCACTGTGGCATGTGTGCACACACAGAACAAAATATAAATAACAATTATCCCCAGCCTCTTGCCTGAGCTTCAACTTTCTCCACTCAGTTCATTCACTACCCCAATGTGCAAATACACTCAACATTCCCTGCTTAAAACCTTTCAGTGGGCAGTTCCTCTCAGGAAAAAAATCCATAACTAAAATGTAAGGAAAACTCTTGGGGATCCAGCCCCAGCCTGCATCTGCNTTGGTCTCTAACTCCTCTCACCACCATCACTGGTCTCCACTTCTCTCTCACCCAGCGCTGCCTGAGTCAACCTGAAGCATCTCGAGTTGCTTGTGTAAGGGACCACGTCTATGCATAACCCCCACTCATCCTTTCAACTTCAATGCCATCCCTGGTGTCATGTACTAATATCTATTACGTCACTCCGTTACATTAGGTTAATTTGTCTGCTCTTCCAATAAACTGTGAGCTCCCTAAAAGTATGACTATTTATTTTATTGTTATTTTTAAGTATGAATATGTGTGTGCACATAAGTACAGTGTCCACAGAGGCCAGAAGAGCAGCTGGAGATCCCCTAGAGCTGGAGTTACAGGTGACCGTGAGCCACCTGACATGAGTGCTGGGACTGAACTTAGATCCTACATGCTCTTAACCACTGAGCTATCTCTCAAGCCCCCAAAACTGGAATAAATTGTTTTTGAATGAATTAGTTTCAACTGCCAAGAAGTTAGTGATGCTGGTGATGGTTGTGAGTTCCTAGAAGATACTGACAACACTTTACCCTTTGGTTTATGCCACAGACTACAGCATAATACAGTATATGCACATTGGCTATTCAATGAAGCACAGAATGGTCATATTAAAACGTCCTCAACTAACACTCAAGGCAGCTAACACTTTCCTAAGGTTAGACTACTAGCCCTTCCTTCCAAGTTTAATGTTATAATTTCACTACCCTTAGAAAGGCTAGAAGTACGAAGTTCACCTTCTGNTTCTTTTCCTTTGACCCCCTACTGGTTTGGTTCCTTTTGCATGTGCATGTGTGTGGTATGTATGTATACGTNTGTGCTTGAATGTGGAGACTCGAAGTCTCAATCACTTTCCACTTTATTTATTGAAGTGGAACCTTTCATAGATTTTGGCTAGTCTAGCCAACCAGCTCGCTCCCGGGATCTTGTCTCTGCCTCCCTTGCCATACCTGTCTGGTTTCTACACAGGTTCTGGGAATCTGAATTCTAAACCTCATGCTTGTGTGGAAAGTGTTTTACTCACTGAGTCCTCACCCCAGCCCCTTGCAATCCATTTTTTTTTAATGTACATGGTGTTTGCCTGCAGGTATGTCTATGCACCGCATGTATGCCCCGGTGTCTATGGAGGCCAGGAGAGGGTACTGGATCTCCTAGAACTGGAGATAGAGGTGGCTGTGAGCCACCATGTGAGCAGTGAGAACTGAACCCGGGTCATCTGAAAGAGCAACAGGAACACTTATCCACTGAGCGAGCCATCTCTCCTCATCTATTAGTCTATTACATCNGCCTGTGACAATTCCCACTCCCACTGATGAATAAAACAATCTTACCTTTACTGTGATCACTTATGCTTGATACAAGAAATAACAAGGTAAGCTGGGCATATNGCCCAGTCATTAAAGCACCTGCCATGCAGCATCAGGACCTAGGTCAAGTTCATGCACTGTGGCATTGGAGGGAAGCACCAAAGGAACAGTTCTAAGAATAATTTTAGATGTGGAGAAACTGAGGCCCAGGAGGATGGTTTTCTTCATGCACCTACTTGGTAAACTGTTGGGCAACCCAGAAGCCAGCTAGGTCTGACTTTGTATTACGGTGCTTCCCAGACATTGGNGATGACATGAGCAAAAAGCCATGCATGTGTTGTAAGAGAAATGAATTTTAAGATTTTCTGACATTATAAGCCTTTCATAAGCAAACAGTTCCTATTTTCTCTGGAGGAGCCATCTCAAATATACTTAGAGTGACAGAAGAAAAGCCTAAACCACGCATGCACACTTTACTTTCACNGTTGAGAAGCATGCATTTCCCACAGCTTTTGCCTCTCCACAGATTTCACCTGGATGAGCTTAAGGATGGGAACTGGGTCTGGTCTTGAGGTAACAGATCTATATGGAGACCAGAAAGTGCACACACAAGTAGCTCTGCCTTTCCTGTGTTTTGTTTTGTTAAGATTTTGTTCTTGTTTATAGTTTTTTGTTTGTTTTGTTTTTTGAGACAGGGTCTTACAATGTAACTTTGGCTGGCCTAGAGCTCACTATATAAACCTACCTGGCCTTGATCTCCACCTGCCTCAGCCTTCTGAGTGCTGAGAATAAAGAAGTGCACCAGCACGCCCAGCTAGGATTTTCTATGCACATTTATGTTCCTGCATGAGTTTATGCGTACCTGGTAGGCACAAGTGCTCTCAGCCGGAAGAGAANATCAACTCCTTTAAATATGAAGTTACAGGCAGTTTGTGACCTGCCNGATGTGAGTGCTAGAAACCAAACCCAGGTCCTCTGCAAGAGCAGTGTGATGGTCTGAATAAGAACAGCCCCCAAACACTCATACAGTTGAATGCTTTAGTCACCAGGAAGTGGCACTATTTGAAAGGATTAAAAAGATTAACATGGCCTTGTTGGAGGAGGTGTGTCACTGGGAATGGGCTTTGAGGTTTCAAAAACCCATGCCAACCAAGCCCAGAGCCTCTCTCTCCNCCCACAGATCATGATGTAGCTCTCAGCTACTGCTCCATCATCTGCTCGCACGCCGCCATGCTTCCTGCCATGATGATAATGGATCAAACCTCTGAAACTGTAAGCCAGCCCCCAGTCAAATGCTTTCTTTTATAAGAGCTGCCTTGGTCATGGTGTCTCCTCACAGCAACAGAACAGTGACTAGGACAAGCAGCACGTGCACATAACTACTGAGCCATCTCTCCAGCCCTATCTGTTTTTATAATCAGTATAATTTTTCCTTTGTAAAAAAAGATTTCTTCAGTGTGTGTGTGTGTGTGTGTGTGTGTGTGTGTATTAGTGTGCATGCACACGTGTGAGCAGTGTCCTTGGAGGCCAAAAGAGGGCATCAGATCCCTTGCAGTGGGAGTTACAGGAGGTTGTGAGCCGCCATGTAGGTGCTGGGAACCAAACCCGGGTCCTCTGGAAGAGAAGCCAGTGCTCTAACCACTGAGCCATCTCTCCAGTCCCAGTGTAGTTTTACTTTATCGCAATCATTATTCCACATAAATTGGTTCTGTACGTCTGTTGTGGGAAATTANTGCCTCCAACCTACTTACTCATAGATGAAATTCTGTCATCTTCTTTTTGAAAAGATAGACATGAAATTGCTCATCAGAAACCATTACCATTAAAATGTTTTAAGAGCAAAATGGAAATACTTTATTACTTTATCTTCTTGCACGTGAGGATTTCATGACAGAGGCCTGTNTGACTTCTCTAGGGTAGNAAACATCTTTCAGTTTGGTACTGAATAAATAAAATGCAATCCATAGTAACAATATCTTAAACATGGACTGTTCCTGCCGTGAGATCTGACTCCTGCATTTCAGTCAAACACATAGAGCACACAAACAAATGGGACTCACCATCTACCTGCAAAGAGCTGGCGGGGAAGAAGACAAGAGACCTTCCACACATGCCATGACAGAATGATCAAAAGGTCATACAGGAGGTATAAACAGACAGCTGAGAAGATAAAGGAGGAGTTAGATCGATGGCTGAGGAGGGCAGGACAGAGGAAACGGCACTAGAGTAAAGGATCCCTAACAGCCCCACTTTGGTGTGGAAGGACACTAGCAGAAGAGGGCAGGAACACATACTGAGGGACTATTAAACAGTCAGGTAACTCTCAGCGAACAGAAGAACAGCACAAAACAGAAACAGAAAGACAGATCTGTAGTATTTCAGAGTTGCCAGTGGCCTAAACAAATGTGCTAAAACATAATGCATGAGCCCCTTCTTCTCCATAAACGGAAGGAGAGGCAAGAGGAAGCACTCCTAGGGTAGTGAAGTGGGGACTTCCGAAGTCTGCTCTTNATGAAAGTATAGAACACTGACAAAATGGTCAAGATCAGCTTTCTCAGAACTCTAAAAATTTACCAAAGGCTTACAAAAATCCAAGGAATGTTTATACAAGAAAGAAGCCTGACTCTCAGCAAGCAGTGAGCACTATAGCACTATAACTTGCCTCCACCACTCCCCCCAGCTCTGAAGAAACTTTGAAAACCAACAGCCTCATAAACATCTTATGAACACCGGTAGCCACTGACTGGGGCAGAACAGAACTACAGCTCCCAACAAAACAGTGCCCTCAAAGAGCTGCTGCTCCTCACCCTGTCTAGCGGCTCACTGACAAAGCTCCATTCTTAGGACTTATCTTGGTTTGAATGGAATCAGAGCTCCTTTCACAGAATGGTCAAATCCCCAAAGCACTTGTTAAAAATAATTAGAGACAATTACTTAATGCCACAGCTTCAGGCAATGGCAATCACAAATGGAGCAGTCAAGGCTAAAGATTTGGGGAATGAGACATTCACAGAGCTTAGGAAAGCCCCCAAAATGCCATGAGAATGTCTCTCAGCACTGCTTGACCTGATGTTCTGTACACACAGAAAATACAGACTAAGGCACAGCGGCAAACTGCTGGTACACAAAAGTAGTGTATACACACACACACACACACACACACACACACACACAGAGAGAGAGAGAGAAGCACTTCTAGGATGGTGGAGGTAGGACTTCCAAAGTCTGCCCTTCATGTAAGTAACAAGAACCCTGACAATGGTTAGGATCAGCTTTCTCAGAACTCTGAAAATTTACCAAAGGCTTACAAATCTCCAGGGACTGCTTTATGCAAGAAAGAAGGCCGATTCTGTTAGGACAGTTACCAAGGCCAGAAATGGAGAAGTAGTCTTAGNGCTTGTGATTTAGCTCACATCAGTGGCAGTGTGTTTGCTTAGCATGCACAAGATCCTGAATTTGATACCGAAGTCCCCAGAAGTCTCTATCCTCAAATCTACCCCCTCAGCTTCGCTGGCCTCATCATCTGTACCTAGCGTCCTGTAGTGACCTCCATGAAGCTAGTACTGTCTCTCTCTAACTGATCTTCCACAATGCTACCTGAATCAGAAGACTCTTTTCAAAGCAAATTCTCCACGCTGGAGAGAAGGCTCCGAGGTTGCTGTTCTTGCAGAGGACCCAAGTTTTATTACCAGCAAATAAAGCGGCTCACAACCACCTGTAACTCCAGCTCCAGGGGATTTGACGTCCTCTTCTGACCTTAACAGACATTACNTTCACATGTACAAACCTACTCCCATACAGAAGCACACACATAATTAAAAATAAATCTTTTTTAAAAATCTATTCTCAATGCCCATTCATGTGACCTGCCAGAGTAGAGGATGTAGAAGTGGAAGGCCATCTTGACTTCAAAGCCCTACTCTCAGGGCTGAGAAAGAGGAAAAAGATATATAAACAAGCAAAAGCGACAGTCACAGGTACTTTTGACAGTAGACAATCACAGGTACTTTTGACAGTAGACATTAAGCACAAGCTAGCCCAGTGTGGTGGCTCATGCCTGTAATCTTAGCACTCAGGACCCTGAGGCAGGAGGATAGGGAAATGGTTCAGTGGGGTAAAGCACTTGCACACAAGCATGAGGACCTTAGTTCGGATCCCCAGAACCCATATAAAGCCAGACACAGTAGTGTGTGCCTATAATCTCAACGTTCCTACAGCAGGGTGGGAGGGAGAGACAAAGGACCTCTGGAAGCTTTTCTAGCAGCCAGCCTGATGTGGTGAAATAGATGAAACCTTGCCTTAGGAAAACACGGTAGAAGGACAGAACCACACACATGTGTACCCCCCACTCATACAAATATCCATAAAAGGAAGATAAATTAAAAGCTTTTCTATAAGCAGAGGTGGTGGTGGCATATGCCTTTAATCTCAGCACTCAGGAGGCAGAGGCAGGAGGATCTCTGAGTTGGAGGCCAGCCTAGGCTACAGAGAGAGTTCCAGGGCAGCCAGGGCTACACAGAGAAACTCTGTCTTGAAAAACCGAACCAAAAGAGAGAGCGAGGGGGGGGGGAGAGAGAGAAGGAAAGCGTTCCTATAAACTAGACATACAATGAGCTATGATTCCGCCCCATTCCGTTCCCTTTATTACACTTGGAATCCCCCAATTCATCCTGCTGTCTCCCATCCCAGTCTTCAGGGAAAGGGTCAAAATCCTTTTGGAGGCTGGAGAGAGATGGTTCCCCTGCTAAGAGTGCTTGCTGTACAGTCACAAACACCAGGGAGGCCTTCTTCTGGCCTCTGGGCACTGGCACACGTACCCCAACACATACACATGTGCATACACTCATACACACAGACACATACACACATATAAATAAATCTTTTTAAAAACCACTTTAGAAGAGCTGGGGAGATGGTTCAGTGGTTAAGAACACTGGCTGCTCTTCCAGACGACCCAGGTTCAATTGCCAGCACCCACAAGGCAGGTCACATTCATCTTTAGGCACAACCAATGCTTGAGTCAACATTCTGTCCGTGAAGAGAGAATAAGACCTGAGGTCACAATAGGATATATGACAGACCCAAAGCAAGGAGACAGAAAATGATTCTGATATTTGTTTTTAAAGATTTATTTTATTTTTAATTTTGTGCTTGTATGTGTGCATGTGGAGGGGGGTACACGAATATGGGTGCAGGTGCCCCAGAGTCCAGAAGAGGGCATCATATCCCCTGAGCAGTTGTCAACTGCCCAATATGTGTTCTGGGAACTGAACTTAGGTCCTTCTTAAGAGTAGTACAAACTCTTCATTCCTGAGCCATCTCTATCTGCAACTCCGTAGTTCTAATGGGGAAATGGATACATGGATACACACACACACACACACACACACACACACACACACACACACACACACGCTTTGAAGCCATGGGTAGAGAGAAGAGGGAAGGAGGGAAGAACAGCCATATTTGTAATGTCAGGTTATCCAACAGAGATGAAAACTGAGACCAGAGATTCACCAGAAACAAAGATTGAATAAACATCTTTGAAAATCACCAATACTCTGGGCATGGCGGCACATGCTTTTAATCCCAGCACTCAGAAGACAGAGACAGGTGGCTCCTCCTTAGGAATGAAGACCCCTCTTCCTGAGATAAAAGGATAGACCAGAATTAAATAAGCACAAACAACAGGCAAAACTGACAAACCCTTAAGAGTCCAGGCCTAACACCCACCAATTTCTTCTGTTAAACGGGAGGCACAAAGAGAGAGAGGTTGGGGAGAGCAAGTCAAAGGATCTCCCAGTACTCTCTAAGCAATGCTAGGACTACCTTCCATGTGCTAGACCTACTTACTGCATGAGCGACCATCAATGAACAGTTCACACATTGTGGGTACGGCTTACCTAAGGACAAATTACACTACTGCTTAGATATATTCTACATCATTTATTTATTAGGGTAAGGGTGGCTGTTGTGGGAGTCAGAGGACAACTTGAAGCCAGGTCTCTCCTTCTACCATGTTTGGGCTCTGAGGATCTAACTTNGGTAGTCAGGTTTGGCAGCAAGAGCCCTAACTCCCTGTGCCATCTGCTTGTTTCCAGCAATGTTTAAAGTATGGCTCTCAATTTGCTCACCATGGCTCACGCCTGTCATCCCAACAAGTGGGAGCTTGAAACAGGACTGTTTTGAGTTCAAGGCTACACAGTCTGTTCTGGCCAATCTAGAACTGGTTTGAGGCCCTGACTCAAATGGGAAGGGGGCTAGCTGGAGCCATTGCTCAGAGGTTTGAGCACTTGTTACCCTCACAGAGGATGGGGGTTCAATTCCCAGTACCCACATGGTGCCTCAACCATCCATAACTCCAACTCCCAGGTACCCAACGCCCTCTTCTGGCCTCCTGAGGCACGAGGCACACACATGGTGCACATACATACATGCAGACAAAACATGTATACATATAAAATAAT
>LZPO01044517.1:169641-180225 GCA_001675575.1 Neotoma lepida | reverse complement strand
ACACACAATTAAAATTTTTAAAATAATCTTAGAAGATTTTCATTGCATTTATTTCTATGGAAAGGGATACACACATACCATGACCCACACAGAGAGGTCAGAAGACAACTTTCCGAAGTTGGTTCTCTCCTTCTATCATGGGATAGAACTCAGGTGGTCAAACTTGGCGACACATACTCTCACCTACTGAGCAATCTCAGCAGCTTCCAACCTAGCCATTTTGATTGTTTGATTTTTGTTCTGAGACAGGGTCTCAGGCTAGGGATATAGCTCAGTGGTAAAGCACCCGCCTAGTATGTGCAAGGCCCTGGGTTCCATNCACAGGACAAAAACAAAACACAAAATAAGCAACAGCAAACCAGACAGGGTCCCATGTAGCCCAGGCTGGCCATGAACTTGATATATAACCAAAGATGTCCCTTAACTCTTGTTCTTCCTACCTCCACCTCCTCAGTTCTAGGTTTTAAGTGTGTACCACTGTGCCTGGCTATCTCAGTTTGGTCTTGAATTTGGGATCCTTCTATCTCAGCTTCCCAAGTAGCTGAACCAACCAAGACTCATCCTGAATAGAAATGTTCTTAGATTGGAGACCTGGCTCAGTGGTTAAGAGTGTATACTACACTTGCAGAGGACTGGAGTTCAATTCCCAGCACCCACGTTGGGCAGCTCACGATGGCCTTTAAATTCCAGCTCCAAGGGATCCAACACACTCTTCCAGACTCTATGAGCACCTGCAAGTGCAAGCCACAAACAAACACATAAAAACAACAACAACAAAAAGCTAAAGCCCTAAATATTTTCATCATTCTGTCTGTGTAATCTATTTTCTTGCTCCAGCCTTACCTCTTCCTGGTGATCAGACCAGACCCAGACTCATTAAAATCTTACCAGAGACTACAGACCACAGGCACCTTTGAACAAGGAACTCAAAAGGCATAGCTCCTGGTTATTTTGGGGAATAGCCCAGGCAGTGTCTACAGTCTCAGAAGGGAGAAGAGGTGTTTGCTGGTACCCGAAGGAGCCAGAAGCTTGTCCCATTCAGGCCAGTGACTATGCATCTTCTCCCTCAGAGACTGGTCTAGATGAGGTTAAGGACTTCTTGCTACAGTAATGTCACCTCTGGGAAGGAAGTGTCTGTCCATGCTATACACATAAAGATGTTCGGGGTTTGAGAGGTGGAAAGGCACCATAGACCTCAAGCACTTACAGCTTGGTTATTGGCATGGCTTTTGAAAGCGACAAAAATGCCAAAGCCTGGTGGCACAGTCCTGTAATCCCAGGTACTCCAGAGGCTAAGGCATGAGGGTTGAAAATTCAGGACCAGGGGTTATGAGTTCAAAGCTAGCCTGAGTAATTTGATGAGCCCCTGCCTCAAAAATAAAAGCCACAAAGAGAGCTTTCCTTGAGCTCCACAAGGGGCTGGGAACATCACTCAGTGGGAGAGCTCTTCCTAGAAGGCCCCAGTGAATGGCTAGAGAATCCCCCAGTGAGGGGCCGGGGTGTGGCTCAGTGGTAGAGTACCTGCCTAGATTCCCCCAGTGTGGGGCTGGGGGTGTGGCTCAGTGGTAGAGTACCTGCCTAGATTCCCCCAGTGTGGGGCTGGGGGTGTGGCTCAGTGGTAGAGTACCTGCCTAGAGTCCCCCAGTGAGGGGCTGGAGTGTGACACAGGGTAGAGCACCTGCCTAGAATCTCCCAGTGAGGGGCTTGGGTGTAGCTCAGTGGTAGAGCACCTGCCTAGAATCCCCCAGTGAGGGGCTGGAGGTGTGGCTCAGTGGTAGAGCACCTGCCTAGAATCCCCCAGTGAGGGGCTGGGGTGTGGCTCAGTGGTAGAGCACCTGCCTAGAATCCCCCAGTGAGGGGCTGGAGTGTAGCTCAGTGGTAAAGCACATGCCTAGAATCCCTACTAAGGGGCTTCAGCAGTACAGGCCTTGTCCAGCTCACTCATTGCCTGCATTCAATTTCCAGTACTGAAAACAAAACAAACCTGAAAACTGACAGGGATACTGTTACAGCATCGTCATTCTAGGCTCTGGCTTGGCAAATGGATGCTATGGTGGAACAGAGGGGCAGGTGGGAACTCAGAAGTGAAAAACTGAGCCCTTGAAGATCTAGGAATGGGAAGGCTATGGCAAAGGGCTTGCAAACAGAAATGGAAAGGCAGGTTAGGTCTTCAAGGGAAGGGAAGGCACAGAGACTTTTTCAGAGGTGCAGACAGACATGGCCATGAGTGGAACCGTGGGCACAAAGAGGGCCGTGAAGGGCATAGAAATGATGTGACAAAAGATGGTTGTCTGTCCAACCTTCCACTCTGATCTGCCTCTGCTTGGATGGTGTGTGGGTGGATGGGCAGATGGACGGACGAGTAAGTAATGAATGAATAACAAGTCTGCAGCCATTCGTGGGGACTACCAGAGACACAGGGAAGAAACGGGAGAGCAGTGGGGTCCTGCCAGGCCAGGGAAAGGAAGGGAGACTCTAGGTGAGGGCTTCAGAGCCAAGACCTGTGATATAGGAATTGAAGGTAAACTTGCCTTCCATAAAGGGATCCAAGAGCCTTGGCTAATTTGGGACAAGAAAGAGCTTGCTTACCTGCAGATAGCATCAAAGNTGCAGGAGGTCCCTCACTGTCCTTTTGAAGCTTGTGGGATAGACAAGCGGAGCGGAGGCAAAAAGAAGCTAGTGACACGATTTCAAGGAAAAAGAGAGAAATGGTCATGCCTCCTCACTTTTCCCCACCTCTGGAGCCCAGAGCCCTGGCCAGGTCAGGCCCTTTCAGCCACATCAGCATGTTAAAACCCAGCCCAGCCTGTGAGCAGGCATTTTCCAAAAGGCTACAGAACGCTGCACCTTCCAAAAATACCACTTCGAGTAACTCATGCCAGGGAACGAGGGCCACATGCCCAGGCTAGAACCAGCCAATGGGACGTCCTAAGCCCCAGGAGCTGCCACCACGTGCTCTACAGACTCCCACCCCCCAGACAGGAAATGCTTACTGCTTGGAAGGTAAGCCAGACCAGGATGATCCTAGAGCAAAGCTTCATGCTGAAAACTTCAAGCATCCTCTAATTTCACTTCGGGTTTTTTTTTGTTTTGTTTGTTTTTCATTATGTAGCCCTGTAACTTGTGGCAAACCTCCTGCCTCAGGCCTCCTGATTGCTAGGATTGTAGGGATGAGCTAAGACACCCGGCTTTCCTCGTTTTACTTTTGTTTCTTATTTGCTTTGTTTTGTTTTGTTTGAGACAGAGCCTCATGTGTCCCAGGCTAGCCTCAAACTTACTATATAACCAAACATAGCTTTGAATTCTTCATCCTCCTGCTTCAGCCTTCAGAGCCTGAGANGATAGGCCAGCACTGCTGTTATGGCACACAGTGATATTGTTTCTTGATTAGGATGTAATTACTCAGATTACTCACTTTGTGAACGTTCAATACTATATACTCATTTACACATCCTTAAAAAAATAAAGACTGGGTACGGTGGTATGCATTCACAGTTAGAGGCAGGAGATCAGGAGTTCAAGGCTCGCCTGGGCTACACGGTGTGGCCTTGCTTCAAAAAATAAATAAAATAAAATGAAAAAGACCAGCAAAACCCTTTATTTAGAAGACATAGTAAGCATTAAAACAAATAGTGAGAATGAAATGAACTCTATAATGCTTACTCTTCAGCAGGGAACCAGCTGTTGGTTCAGTAGCTGTTAATAATTATCATATTTGCTAAATAGAGAAGACAGATGGATGATAGACAGATGCTAGTTAGATAGAGGGATGATAGATAGATAGATAGATAGATAGATAGATAGATAGATAGATAGATAGAAGATGATAGATGGGTGATGGATGATAAGATAGATACATTGATGGTAGACAGATAATAGATGGTAGATTACAGATGATAGATAAATGGATAGATGATAGATGCATGGCTAGATAGACAGATGATAAACTGACAGATGACAGGCAGAGACAATGGACAGACAGACTTCACCATCGTTACCACTACTGATCCATTTGAGAGTAAACTCCAAGCAGCCTTATGTTCTTTTCCCCAAATACGTCATCAGTATCACCTAACGATAAGAGCACTCTTTTAACATTTTTATCTCTATGTTAATTTTTTAATTTACAAGTATGTATCTGTGTATGCCACATGAGTGCAGGGCCCACAGGGGCCATAAAAGAGGGTTGAATCTGCAGAGCTGGAGTTACAAATGCTTGTGAGCTACCCATTGCAGGTGCTGGGAACCGAACTTGGGTCCTCTGGAGAAGCAATATTTGCTCTTAACAGCCGAGCCATCTCTCTAGCCACGGCACATTCTCTTATGTAATCATGAAATGAAAGAGATTTAAAATGGACATGCCGGTGCACGCTTGCAAACCCAGCAGTAAAGAGGTTGAAGCTGAAGGGTTGTGAGTCCTGAACTGGCCTGGGCTATATAGTAAGACCGTATCTGAAAAAAAAAATTTATGCCGGGCGGTGGTGGCGCACGCCTTTAGTCCCAGCACTCGGGAGGCAGAGGCAGGCGGATCTCTGTGAGTTCGAGGCCAGCCTGGGCTACCAAGTGAGTTCCAGGAAAGGCACAAAGCTACACAGAGAAACCCTGTCTCAAAAAAACCAAAAAAAAAAAATTTATTATTCTAACAAACAACATTCTCATATAATATTTTCCCTGAATTATTATCTTGTCTCTCTGACTCTGGGCCATTTCCCCTCTCTTTCATTGAGCAGGCACAGTAGTTATCTGTCCCAGCTGCCATATGCTGCCTTTCTCAGTAGAAACAAGTCTGTCTGTCTCACTTTTGGGACATACACATCTTGGGTGAAGGCAGAATCTGCAAAGTGTCTCCAGTACAAAGTCACTACATTTGCCTTTGTGACAAATAAGTTGAAAGATCCTTCGTGTCTGTGGAAATATTCTGGTCTGACCGCTGAGGATTCCGTGCCCAGCCCTACTAAGCTTGCCAGTCATTCAAGGAAAGTGGAGCTGGCCAGTGTTCAAGATCCAGTGCCAGGTTAGAGCAGGGAAGAGAAAGTAACCAGAGCAGAAATCTATGCCTAGAGCCACGGGACAGATTGTACGCTGAGCAGTGTCTCACTGGGGTAGGCATCAGGCACCCTTTTCTACCCCTTCAGTATCTGTCACAAACCTCCAGGCATCCCAGTGGGGCTTACCTTTTTGCCTTCATGCCTTCTTCTGGTCCCTGATGATCCCTCAGGGTAAATATGCCTAAGACAGAAGTCCTGCATCATTTCTAGAATCCTCAGAGGCTCAGCAAATCGGTTACAGGCTTCTGGGTCTGGTGTGGCCTCCTCCACAGTAACCCCACATGCCCCTGCCAGTTTGCTCAGCTCCCTGCAAATATTTGCTGGGCTGTTGTTCCTGGCCCTGGGCTAATAGTCAATGTGGGGGAAGGAAGTGAGCATGAAGCCCACAGGATACAAACACAACCCTGAACAAACTGGCCATGAGTCAAGTCACTGTATGCTTGACAGAAGGTCTATTAATTTCCTAGGGTGCCACTTAATAAATGAGTCATTTGCAACCTAGAAGTAACATTTCTTCTCTTTTTCTATCTATCTTTCCTTTTTTTTTTAAGAGAGAGAGAGATCTCATTCTGTAGCCCCACTTGGCCTGGAATTCATATTGATCCACCTCAGCCTCAGCCTCCCAAATGTTGGCATTGAAGGTGTGTGCATCACACCCAGCTAAAGTTTTACGTGTGTGTGTGTGTGTGTGTGTGTGTGTGTGTGTGTGCAGGCTACCCACAGGTCAGAGGTGTCAGATCACCATGGAGCTAAACATACAACTTGTGATCACCTGACATCGGTGTTGGAAACCAAACTCAGGTCCTCTGCAAGAGCAGTACATTGCCTCAACCACTAAGCTATCTCTCCAGTCCTGAATTTTTTTTTTGTTTATGTGTATGGGTGTTTTGCCTGCATGTATGTCTATGCACCACATGTTTGCAGTGCCCCCGGAGGCCAGAAGAGGGCATTGAACCCCAGAAACTACAATTTCAGATAGGAGCTGCGATGTGAGTGTCAGCCATTAAACCTGGGTCTTCTGGAAGGAAGAGCAGTCAAGTCACTAAGTACTCTTACGTGCGGAGCCATCTCTCCAGCCCTGAGATTTTTAAAGAGGATTTAGGACTTGCTGGTGTAAAGGGCCAGCCAAAGAACTCTACCCTGGCCCTGAAACCAGAGCCAGTGAAAGAAACACATCCTGGCCCCCAGAGCTGAGCCAGTGAAACAAACACTTTAGCCTTGAACCCAGAACCAAAGAAATACATCCTGACTCTGAAACCAGTGCCAAAGAAACACACTTTGGCTCTAGAATCAGAGCCAGCGAAAGAAATATGCCCTGGCCCTGAAATTAGAGCCAAAAGGCTAAAAAGGGCCAGTGAAACAAACACATTTTGGCCCTGAAACCAGTGCTAAATCTGCTTCTCCAACTAAGCAGAAAACCAACCAATCCCTGAGCAGGAAAAGGANCCAATCCCTGAGCAGAAAACTCACCAACTAGCCAATCAGAGCTCAAGGACTGAAATCTGACCAATTCCCACCCTGAAAATCTCCCTGGAAAAACTCTGGCCCTAAGAAGACCTACATAAGCCCTGCATCTGTTTAGTTTGCNCCGGCCTTCTTCCACCACCACTGGCTGAGGCACCCAGTCTTCTGAATTCTTCCCTCCCAATAAATAGATTGATGAGGTTTGGGTGAGACCTTCTTTCGCCCAAGAAGAGACTGGGCAGAGCAAAGCCGAGCAAGCCTGTAACACTTTGGCTGGGGAAACCTTCCCCTAGCAGAGCAAGAGTTGTTACACTCTGGGGTACCAGAACAGAACTGTAACAACTTCACTGGGGAAACCCTCCTCTTCGGAAGCAGAGTTGTTACATTGGGGAAACCTTTCCCTAGAGCAGGGCTGTAAACTGCTATGCTTACTGTGACGTGAGGTATTCCTTGGCTCTTAACCGCCAGAATACTTTTTCATCTGAGCTGTAACACTTAGTATTCCTTGGCTCCCGATTGACAGTGTTGGAATTCCTGGCCACCACCACCACCACCACCACCCCCCCAGCTAAATGACTGCACATGCGCCGTTCAGTAGATGTCCTACGTAATGCGTGTGCTACGTGATCTACGTGATCACGTAATTTGCACGCAGCGTGATCTTGCAATCCATGTGCATACGTGGCTTAGCTCCATAAGCCCATATGTGCATGTACAGGGGAATCCTTAAGAATCGGGTCACAGACTCCTCCTCTTCCTCTCTCTCTCTTCTCCTTCCTCTCTCTCCCCATGCACGTGTCTTCCACAGGCCTGGTCACATTCTTTCCTGTCTCACCTTTCTAATAAAACTCTGATAATGGGTTCTGTCGTACCTCATGGCTTTTCTCGAACAGTAAACAGCGCTGCTAACATTGCATCGCCACTGCTGCATTAAAACCAACAGACGGACTCCCTTTCCATCCAAACTACCTTTCCATCTGAGCTGTAATGCTTATCGCTGGACCAATGCTCCACATAGTAGCTGGGCCTGCAATCATTCTCCCTTCCCTTTCCATCTTCTGAGTACCTGGGAATTAGAAGCTTCTAACTCTTGTCTGTGGGGTCCAGACATCTTTTCTCACCCTTTTATGATGGCCAGTCCTGTGGACTTAGTCTGGCTTAGTTACAGAGGGGACACAGCAGCATCATGACTAGGCTTCCCCTGGCCCAGCCTCCACTAGGCCTGAGTTTTAATTTAGTTTCAGTTTCGGTTTCTGTACCCTGTTGAAGGAGGAGGAGGAGCCCCAGCCAATCATATTCCGAATGACCTCATCCCCCTCCNGGCTGTCTGTAAAAGGAGCCTGCAATCTCTGTTGGGGTTGGAGGGGGGAGGATTGCCACCATTTTGCTGTCTGTCTGGCAGACCCCTGCATGTTGGAATAAACAATGCTCTTGCTGTTTGCTTATGTGAGTGGCGGTCTTTGTTTTCTAGGGTGTTCTGTGGACCCTAACATTAGCCAGAACCCACAAAGGCAACCTCTCCTAAGTAAATCCATGGGACTTTAGCAAACTGGTGAGGAACTTGCCTACCACGCACAATACTATGGGTTCCATCCTGATACTACACTACACCATCATACTACACACATANGCACACACACACACATACACACACACCGTCCAATGTGTATTTAGATTCTGTGGTTTGAACCTGAACTGTTCCCCACAAGTGCAGGTTTTAAATGCTTGTTACCCAGCAGGTGATGGATAACAACTCTCCCATCTCTGGGGAGAGTCTAAGGCAAAGGGTCAGGTAGCTTGTTTGAAGAAGGCTATCAGCCCCTAGAATATGTGTATAGGCTATAGGCACACAATTTTTCATATTGCTGGCNTCTTCACTCTTAACTGCTGAACTATCTCTTCAGCCTATGTGTGACTTTTTTCTTTTTCTTTTTTTAAAGATTTATTTATTTAGTGTGCAGTGGCATTTTGCCCATATATACTCTGTGCAAGGGTATCAGATCCCCCAGAACTGGAGTTACAGACAGTTGTGAGCTGCCATGTTGGTGCTAGGAATTGAACCCAGGTCCTCTGGAAGAGCAGCCAGTGCTCTTAACCGCTGAGCCATCTCTCCAGCCCCCCATGTGTGACTTTTTAACATAGGGGTTCTAGTGGTCAAATTCAGGTCCTCATGCTTGGCACAAGCACCCTCCTGGCTGCACTACCCTCAAGCCCCTTAGAAGTGTGATTCTGAAGACAGGACTCAGCTTTTGCTCCTGCCTGTCTCTCTCTCCTGGTCTGCTGGGATGTGAACAGTTCCTTTACATGCTCCCACTACCATGACCATGACATCCTCCTCAAACACATGGGGCCAAATAGGTATGGAATAAAGCACCCTAGAACTGCAAGCCCCAAATTTGTACTCCAATACATGGTTTCTTTTAGGTATTGTGGTCTTAGTGTCCTAATTAGCAATAACTGTCATTGTGACACAGCCTATCAGTTATCTTATAGGAGAGACTCAATTGAGACATTAGCTAAATCAGATTAGCCTGTGGGCATGCCTCTGGGAGATTGTCTTGACCGTCAATCATGCAGAGGGCCCAACCCACTGTGGGCAGCACTATCCCTTTAAAGGTGGACCCTTAAGGTGGTCCTGGGCTCTATAGGAAAGCTGGTTAGGCATGAGACTTTGAGTAAGCCAGCAAGCAGCGTTCCTCCATGGTCCTTGCCTCCAGGTCCCTGCCTCCAAGTTCCTGCCCTAACTTCCCTCAGTGANGGACTGTTTACTTTGAAGTGTAAACCCTTTCTCCCCTAAATTGCTTTTGGTCAGAATATTTTATCACAGCAACATAAAGGGAACTAGNATACATGTCAATGGAAAAATAAATGAATACAGATATGTATCTCAACATATTTATATACATAAATGTATACACATAAAATCATATACTGCATAGCATCCGGGTCAACGACAGACAGCATATACAACAGTAGTTTCATAAGATTGCATTGCCTATGACATCATAGCTATCTTTGTAAAGGATGAGGATTTATATGATGTTAAGAGAAGCAAAAATATCATTATTATTATGATATGCATTCTCCTAAATCTAGGTGTCCTAACTAGCTTCAACTGCCAATTTGACACAGCTTAGAGCCACCTGGGAAGGAGTGTCAGTTGANGATTACCTAGATCAGATTGGCCTGTGGGCATGTCTGTGGAGGGAGTGTCTTGATTGTTAATTGATGTAGGAGGACCCAGCCCACTGTGGGCAACACCATTCCCTGGGCTGTATAAGACAGCTAGTTGAGCAAAAGTCTGTGAATAAACCAGAAAGCAGCAGTTCTCCACGGCTTCTGCTTCNAGTTAATGTTTGACNTCCTTGTCCTGATTCACTTCAATGACTGACCGTGGCTGGAAATATATAAGCCAAGTAACCCTGTCCTCTCCTAACCTGCTTTTGGTCAGAGATTTTTGTAACAGCAACAGAAAGGAAACTATAATGTTGTGGGATATTTGTACACTGTATGAAGGTGCATTGCTGTGATTGGTGTAATAAAAAGCTGGATGGCCAATAGTTACACAGGAGGTATAGGTGGGACTTCCGGGCAGAGAGAGGAAGTAGGAGGAGGAATCTAGGTGCATGAGAGAGAAGCCAGGAGACTCAGGAGAAGCAGGATNGGCAGTACNTGACAGAACATAAATTAATAGAAATGGGTTAAGTTATAAGAACTAGTCAGGAACAAACCTAAGCTAAGGCTGAGCTTTCATAATTATTAGTAAGTTTCTATGTCATTTTTTGTGAGCTTGTGGCTCACAGAAAAATCCGACTACACTATAACATTATGCATAGTAATGAAATTACCTAAGGGTCTTATTTTTGTGTTAATAATGATTGTGTGCATGTATTCACATACACATATGCATGTATTGATACATTGTATTGTATGGATGTATGAGACGGAGTCTCATAAAGCCTACAGTGGAGGCTGGCCTAGAATTTACAATATAGCCGAGGCTGGCCTTCAACACTTGACTGCCTCAGACTGACTCAGTTGCGTAGGAGAACCGGGAGTTTCTGGTACTCAG
>LZPO01044517.1:107848-119587 GCA_001675575.1 Neotoma lepida | reverse complement strand
CTCACAGCTGACCTTCTATATGAGTTCCAGGATCGAACTCAGGTTACCAGCCCCGTGGCTAGCTCTTTTACTTGCTGAGCCGTCTCTAGGCCCGTGGTTCTCAACCTGTAGGTCTTGATGCCTTTGGGGGTCGATGACTCTTTCATGGGGGTTACCCAACACCATCGGAAAACACAGATATTTACATTATGATTCATAGCAGTAGCAGAAATACAGTTATGAAGTAGCAACGAGAGTAATTTTATGGTTGGGGGTCACCACAACTTGAGGAACTGTATTAAAGGGTCACAGCCTTAGGAAGGTTGAGAACCACAAGAGTCTAGGCCCTGTACTCAAACTCTTCATATTTCTGCCTCAGCTTCCCAAGTGCAGAGATCACAGGNATGTGCTAGCACAGGTAACTTAGCATTAAGCAGTTATCTTTCCACACCAAGACTGCCGGCCTTTTTTTNTTTTCTTTTTTTCAATTGGAAATAGGGTTTTACATAACCCAGACTGCTGGCTTATGCAGCTCAGGATGACCTCGAACTTCTGATCTTCCTGCCTCGATTTTCCCAATGCTGAGATTACAGGCCTGCACCTCCTCGACCGACATACAAAGCCATACCTGATTTAGCATGTGCCCTATCCCATGCTCCCTGCTTTGAGACAGGGTCTCAATGTGTAGTCCTGGTTGGCCTGGAACTCACTATGTAGACCAGGCTGGCCTTGANCTCACAGAGATCCTCCTGTCTCTGCCTCCCAAGTGCTGAAATTTAAAGCATGTACCACAGGGCACGGCCGTTGTTTCAGTTTTTTGTTTTAGAAACAGGTTCATTTGCAGCCCAGGCCTGGAACTCCCAGCAATCTTCCTGCCTCAGACTCCCGGGTGCTGCTGGGATGACATTCCTGTCACCTGTCTTCCCTGGATCTTACCTGCCTGAACCTTCATACAGCCAACTGCTAACTCGCTGAAAACCCGGTACCTCCTCTGGCGACTAGTAGCTCAGCCAGAGGCGGTCCCGCCCATAGGCGTCACACCCACCTGTCCCAATTGGCTCTACGCTGCCAGGAGGCGGGGACAAGGCAAAGGGGGAGCAGACGCCATCCTGGCCTGAAAAGGCCAGAAGAGACCAGAAGGTACCTGTCCACAGAGAGTCTGTTCCTCCAGGTCGGGGGAGTGTGGGAGAGAGGGACAAACAAGAGGGAACGCCGAGGACTGTGGCGCGCTTGTTGAGTGCTGCCCACGTCCCGCAAGCCNAGCGTGCGTCCCCAACTCTGAGCTGTCCCTGCCCCGCAGACCTCCAGAGCGAGGTCTGATCTTGTTTTCCAGATCCTTAGGACCGAAGCTCCAGGAGGAGGAGGAACCGCCCAACATGGCATCGGAGGTGTGTAGGACTTCGGGGGCCTTGCAAACGAGCGGGGAGGAGCCACTCGGGTTGACCCGTGCTTGGGGCCACCTCCTGCCAGACAGACCTGCATTGATACAGAAATTCCCGACCACATTTCCAAAGCTCAGTTTAATGTAGACTCAGGGATGTCCCCATCATCATTTGCCCCGAGCGCCGCCAAGTGGCTCAGGTCGTAATCTCATTAACGACTGAGGGCCACCACACGTGGCTGTCCCCCCCCCCTTTTTGTTTTGTTTTGTTGTTTTTTATTTTATTTTATTTATTTTGATACGGAGTTTCTCTGTGTAGCCCCGGCTGTCCTGGAACTCGCTGTGTAGACCAAGCTGGCCTCGAATTCAGATCCACCTGCCTCTGCCTTCTGCTTGCTGGGATGAAAGGCNTGTGCCACCATGCTCAGCATTGTTTCCCTTAAAAAAAATTAATTTTTAAATTTTTATGTGTATGGGTGTTTTGCCTTCATGTATGTTTGTGCACCATGTGGGTGGCAGCTGCCTATGGAGATCAGAAGAGGGCATGGGATCTACAGGAATTGGAGTTACAGATGGTTGTGAGCCATCATGTGGGTGCCAAGAACAAAATCTGGGTCCTCTGGAAGAGCAGCCAGTACTCTTAATGGCTGAGCCGTCATTCCAGCCCGTTTTTCCTTCTTTGAGAGAGCAGCTCACTTTAGCCCAGGCTAGACTGGAACTCACTGTCTGCCCAGACTGGCCTCAGATTTCTGACAATTCTCCTGCTGCCGCCCACTGAGTGTTCAGACTCCAGGTGTGAACTTACCACATCAAAACTTTCCCTTTGCTTTTTTTTTCTTTTAACATTTTTATTTGTTTATTTTGTTATGAGTATGTACATGTGTGGGCATGGCACACGTGGAGATCAGGGAACAACTTGTGGAAGGAAATTCTCTTTCCAACAGGCTTGGCAGCAAGAGCCTCTACCTAGTGAGCTACCTCACCTTTCTTACACCCTACTTTTCACCCCACACCCTCTTATCAGTCCCCACCCTGTAGGACCCCTTGTACCATGCACATGTCCTTATGTATAGGAAAAGTGAAGTCACTAAATAGTACTTGAGCTTTGTCATATGGAAAAAACCAAAAGGTAGGGACCTCTCTTTCTCTGTGGCCCAAGTGACCCCCTAGGGTGTCCCTGTCCTCTCCTTTGAGCCAGGAATTCCTGGCTTCTCTTCCTATTTGGTGACAGGTATGTAAGACATAGGTTCCTTCCATGGACTTGGTTGATTTATCTGGCAAATGGAAAATGACAGCTATTGGGCTCCACCTGTAAGGGATGGATCATGGAGTCNTTACTTTGAACTCTTAGGGGGAAGAGGGCTGCAGGGAAGCAGATGCCTGAGTGCCCAGTTCCTTCTGATCTTCATTAGCTGGCGAGTCACCCCCCTNCTCTCAGCTCATCTGAATGAGTTAAGATGGCCTGATTTACTGAGTGGCTAGGTCATGTGGAGGGTCAGGAACAAGGCCTGGACTTTGGAGCCAAACAGATGNGATTTGTACACCAGGGACAGCCTTGACCTCTCAGTTCCTTTGTGAAGTAGGGGTAATGGTGTCCACTTCATAAAAGGATGTAATTGCAATGCCAGGTGTAGTGGCACACACCTTTAAACCCAGCACTNGGGAGGCAGAGGCAGGCAGATCTCTGAGTTCAAGGCCAGCCTGGGCTACAAGCAAGTTCCAGGACAGCCAGAACTACACAGAGAANTCCTGTCAAAACAAAACAACAACAAAGCAAAGCAAAAAGTTATTAATTCTCTGGCCTCTAGCTCCCTAANGCTGGGGTTATGGGTGAGCCCCACTACACTCAGCTCACAGTAACCACTCTGAGAACTTCCCCTGTGCATCTGAATTGGGTTTTGCTCATCNTACTCAACCCAACTCTGTACTCCTTTCCCTTTGTCCCAGACTCCGAGCTTGGAGCAATGTCCTCTCCAACTGCATTGGCCCTTGCCCATTGACTGACCAGCTGGAGACACCTCGCTCTGAACTCCCAAGATCGTTTTGAATGTTTCCCAGAGCTAAGGGTGGTGGCTCACACTTGTATCCCCAGCCCTCGGGAGGCTAAAGCAGAAGGATCACCAATTGGAGGCCAGCTTCAACTTTGTAATGAGTTCTAGGTCAGCCTGAACTATATGGCATGTCCCTATCTCCAAAAGTCAAAAGCATGGCTGGGATTGTGAGCTCAGTGGTAGACTGCCTGCTTAGAATCCCATAGTAAGAGGCTGGGTATAACTCAGTAGTACAACACCTGTGCTTCACACACAAGGCCCTAGGCTCAATNCCAAAATGGAGGGGGACAAGGGGAGTGTGTGCCTGGAAGCCTGCTGGTGGGATTGGAGCTCAGTTTGCTCCCCAAACAGTGGTCTGGACTGCAGATGACCTCAGCTTGCCCCAAGCCATTCTGTGGGTTGGTACTAATTGTTCTGGCCGCTGTCCTGCTTGTTAAGGAGTTGTTATTACCAACAAACCAGGCACAGAGGCCAGAAATCTGGAAAGGAAGCCAGTGGCAGGATCCCTCCTGGGCCTTCCCCAACAGGCTCCTGACTCACTCCCTATTCTGATTGGCTGGCCCTGACCCACAAGCCCAGGGGCCCACAGGGTCCCTTTGAAGGAGATCCTGCTTTTGTTGAGGCAGCTAAGGGACAGGTGCAGAACCTCTCACAAAGCTGGGGGTGATGGTGGAGGCTGCCTCTATGGGTCAGAGTCCTTTGACAGTCAGACTGTTGCGCACTGGAGGAAGTCAGCCCATAGAGAGGGGTCAGAGCACAGTGGATGCTCCCATGGGACACACAGCACCAGACCTAGGAGCACAGATGGTAAAGCAGGGCTCAGGAGGTGGCTTGGCTGGTGAAGTGTTTACTGTGCAAGCAGAAGGACCTGAATTTGGGCCCCGGTGCTGAAGAAGTGGAAACTGTTGACCAGCCAGCCCAGCTGAATTGATGAGTCAGGGTCAGTGAGAGAGCCTGTGTCTAGAAATGTGAAGGTACACTTTCATCNCGGCACTTAGGAGACAGAGGCTGGCAATCTCTATGAATTCCAGGCCAGCTTGATTTATATAGTGAGTTCTAAGCTAGCTAAGGCTGCATAGCTGCTGCAAGCNGCAAAAATATATNAAGTNGGATTTCAGCTGATTTATGACAANCTAATANNTGGNAGAAGCCAAGNGCCTTCCAGAAGTCAAGCTGAGGCTCAAGGAGTCTTGGTGACATTGGCTTTTGATTATTAGCCGTTTCCTGCTATGAGTTTCTTGTNTGCTATTGTAGCTTTTCCGTAATTCTTTGGGCACAATTTCCTCTCTACTAAAGGAATATTTAGATAACCTTCTGTGCAGTGACACAGCCAGGATCCCTAATTTCAGGTCTTTCTGTAATTATTGTCATTAGCAGCATCTGGCCAGGACCATCCCTGGACGGATGAAAGTATCTTATCAGAGATATCTCTGTACTCTCTAAGAACAGACTTAAGTAAGCATCCAGACTATCTGTTTGAGAAGGCCTGGAGGATGTGCTAATTAAGCTTAACTTTCTCCCTTTCCAAAGTCTTATCTCCATTAACTCAGAACTAAAGGGTTTCTACTTACAGGTACATCAAGCTAACTCAGGCTGCCCAGCCACNGAGGACACTTACCTGCCCTGCCAGAAAGCAGTAGCCAAGACAGCTTGGACAGATAAGGGGCCAAAGGAAAATAAGGCAGTTTTATTTTCACCCATCACTAATAGACCCCTAACACTCTAACTAACCACTTCTAAGAATATAGTTGAGCACATAAAATCCCCTTTGCTCAGATATTAACCGAATTTAGCCCTCAGTTGATTCTATTCCCCGTTAGTCACTTCCCTTTTGGGTTGCAGATCATGGCTGGCANTTACTGCTCTTTTGTGTGGACCTTATTGCCCCTCCTTTTGACCCTGAGGAAATTCAAGCCTGGTGACCTTGCTTTAACCAGAGCATTGCTATTGCATGGGTTTATAACTGTAAACCTCAGAGACTTGGGAGGGCTAGACGGAGAAGAGAAGAGAGAATGGAAGAACTAGATGGGTAAGGACTGGAGAGGAATGAACTGAGGTGGGAAAGACCTAGATTGCAGGGCTAGAAGAGAGAACTAGAGGAATGAGATGGAAGATGAGGAAGAACCAGATGGGGAAGAAAAAGATGAGAAAGAAGGAGATGGGAGAGGAGCTAAGATGGGAAGAAACTAGATGGATGAGAACCTAGACGGGACAGAACTAAGATAAGAGAATCAAGATAGAACTTAGAGGGGACAGCAGATAAATGTAGAGAGAAATCAGGCAAGAAAGGAACTAGGCATGAGAACAGAATAGAAGCTGTGTAGATAGGATTTTATCCCAGAAGAATAAAGTAGACAGACGAAAGAGCTCAGTGTACTTAGATTCTTTTCCCAAAAATAATTCATGGTGTTTGTAGCTTCTCTTCTGGGCCCCTGGGAAGAAGGTTATTAAGGCAGGACCATAATAATTTTTGAGACATAGCGAGGCCCTGTCTCAAAAATAATAAATAGTAGTAATAAATAAAGTAGATAGAAATTGAGGAAGACACTCAACATTGACCTCTGGCATTTGTACACAGAAGTGAACAGGTACATATAAAACACACACGCACGCACGCACGCACGCACGCGCGCGCACACAAGAGAGAGTGCACCCTAACCCTGAGCACGCCCCAGCCCTCCTTCACTGTGCATGCACTTTGCAAATGATATCAGATTGAATTCTCAACCTGTGGGTCCCAACACCTTTGGGAGGGTTGAACTACCCTTTCGCAGGGGACGCCTAAGACCATTGGAAAACAGATATTTACATTCCAATTCATAACAGTGGCAAAATTATAGTTATGTCATAGCAATGAAAATAATTTTATGATTGGGGGTCACCACAGCATGAATTATTAAAGGGTTGCAGCATTAAGAAGGTTGAGAACCTCTGGCTTACAGCAAGCCTATCATGTGGGTATATTTCCTGCTTTGTAAAGAGGCAAAACTGAGGTTCCAAGGCATGATATGATATGTCCAAGGTCAGTTCAGAGTTCTGGGGCAGAAGTGAGACGTTCCCAGTGACTCTTGTAGACACCCACCTGTGGGAGCCCACGGAGGTTTCCTAGTGAGATCGGAGCTTGCTTTACCAGCAGGGCTGCATAAGAGGATGATTGGACTACGGGCCTGGGTACCAGGTGTTTGGAAGGGTCTACACTTGGCTGTATCTAGGAAGGGGGAGGTCCTTTGCCCCTCCCCTTGGCATTGTTATAAATAGACCTTTGGAATAAAGTTCTGGGCTGTTGGATATTGACCCAGGNCCTCCCGAAGCTATCCTGTGTTTCTGTCTTTCTCCTCTTTGCTATCTTTCTATCTAGTCATTTCTTATCCCTCTCTCCTCCTCATAGGAACCCTTTTAAAAGGTGGGAGCTGGCCTCACACACAGAGAGGTTGCCAGAGATGACATGCCATGTCCCTTAATACTGTCTTTTCCACACTCTCCTTCGAGTGGTGGTCACTCTGTTTCCTGTATGTTCTGTATCCCATCCTACCACCTGTCCCTCTCCGGGCCTGAGCCCTCCTCTTTCCAAACAGGTGCCTCTCTGACCTGTCCCTCTGCCTTTTTGGTGCCTGGGGTTGGGGGATCAGCTGATGTCTTTTTAGAAAAACAATGATATAAAAAGAGGGGCTGGAATGTGGCTCAGTTGGTGGAGTGGTTGCCTACTATGCATGAAGCACTAGATTTCACCCCTAGGACAGCATAAATTGGACGTGGTCACATGCCTTTGGTCATCACAGCCCTAGGAAGGCATAGGCAGAAGTATCAGTGGCTCAAGGTCATCATAGAGATTTGAAGGCCAGCCTGGGCCTGTCACAGTAACAATAACAACAACTTGTACAAGTTAAATTTAACTATTCTGCAATATGTGTTTGTAAGGTCTGGGGTGCAGGCCTGTCATCTCAGCTACTTGGAAGGCTGAGGAAGGAGGATTGCAAGTTTAAGGCTTGCCTAGGCCACAGAGTGGGTTCAATGCCAGCCTAGGCAACTTAGGAAACTCTCTCAAAATTAAAAGAGGGGGAGCTGGGTGGTGGCGACGCATGCCTTTAATCCCAATACTCAGGAGGCAGAGATAGGCGGATCTCTAAGAATTGCAAGCCAGCCAGACGTAGTAAGACCCTATCTCAAAAATAAATAAATAAGGGGCTAGGGAGATGGCTCAGCGATTAAGAGCACTTACTGCTTGTGCAGAGGACCAAGGTTCAGTTCCCAGCACCCATATGGTGGTTCACAACCATCCATAACTCCAGTTCTAGGGGATCCAACATAACCCTCCTGGCCTCTGTGGGTACCAGGCATGCATATGGTGCACGACATACATCAGGCAAAACACTCATATNCATAAAGTAAATAAATCCAAAAAATAAAAGAAGGCTGTTAATATATAGCTCAAACACAATGCTTGTCTACCATGCAAGAATCCTTAGGTTTAATCTCCAGTATTTATATACATACACATACATATATGTGTGTATGTGTATACATATATGTATTTATACATATATATGATCATAGAATAAGTACATACTATGTTGTCTGTCAGTTCAAGAAAAAAAAATTCTGTTGTGATCCCAGGAAGGCCACCATCTCCCCGGTCCATGCCATGTGGTGAGAAAGAGCCCTGACTTCTGTATTTATCATATCTCCTGGCACATTCACCAAGTTCCTGACCCTCTGGGTCTCATTGCCCTATCTGTCCAGTAAGAATAATGTCTAATGCCTACCCCCACCTTTCTGGGTAATCCTCCTAAGGGTCTCTTTTGAGACTGTGTTCTATTCTGCCCTCTTGGCCAGAGTGGGAAGCTATGGGGCGGCCGGTTTGTGGGTGCTGTCGACCCCATCATGGAGAAGTTCAACTCATCCATCTCCTATGACCGGCATCTGTGGAACGTGGACGTGCAGGGGAGCAAGGCCTACAGCAGGGGATTGGAGAAGGCGGGGCTTCTCACCAAAGCCGAGATGCAGCAGATACTGCAAGGCCTGGACAAGGTAGCCTCCATGTCCCAAGGCCCAGCCTACATGCATTCCCCTGGGAACCCAGACTCCTACCCCAATCCCTAAGCACTGCATTCACCTTTATCCCCTTCTGATGCTGGAGAGGGTACCCAGAGCTGTGATGCATNCTGGGTAAATGCTCTACTTCTAAGTTATGCCCCCAGGCCCCTCACTGGGAGATTCTAGACAAGTGTTCAATTCTACCCCTGAGCCATATCCCAGCTCTTATATCCTGGGGCACAAGCTGTAGTATTCCAGGTTTGTTATTTGAACTTGAGGTAAGTAGATGACTGGAGAGGTGTTATAATTACCAGCTCTATCTTTTAATGACTCCTCNTGGCTCAAGACCAAGGTGGACTGGGTCTGAGATCATCCCTCAAGGATGAGGAATATTCTATGGCTCAGTTTCCATACAAGAGTGTTTAACCATGGTGGATCCAAGACCAAGGCAGGGAGACTCCTGGCTCCTGATGCCTATTAATCTGATACCCTGGGTTGCTGCCACCTGCCTCAGGTAGCTGATGAGTGGGCCCAAGGCACCTTCAAACTACACCCTAACGATGAAGACATCCACACAGCCAATGAGCGGCGCTTGAAGGTATGACACACCCTTCTTCCTGATAATTAATCTCCCTTTTTCACCCTACCCTGGACACTAACCGTCATTGGCAGAGCAGAAATGGCAAGGGACTCGGGCAAAACCATGTCCCTGGCATAGGGAGGGAAAGCCATAGGGCTNGCAAGNACCGCTACCTAGACTCAGTGTCNNCACTGATCTGGGAATTCTCACTTCATGCCTCTTCACCCCTAGGAGCTCATCGGTGAAACTGCAGGAAAGCTACATACAGGACGGAGTCGCAACGACCAGGTGCCACCAGCCCTCTTTGCCCTCTGCTATGAACTTTTCAACCTTGGGAACCCAGGAGGCTCTTGGGGGCTCAGCTGTAGTCCTGGCTCTCGAGGGAAGCGGCAAGCTCCATTCCCTGAGTGTGGCCTTCTCCCCACAGGTGGTCACAGACCTCAGGCTGTGGATGAGGCAGACCTGTTCAAAACTCTCTGCCCTCCTNTGGGTGCTTATTGGAAGCATGGTCGACCGGGCTGAGGCGTGAGTCTTCTGGGGGACACTGCCGCGAGGATGTTCTCCCTGGGGGGATCTAAGCAAGGAATGAGTGGTGGTAACCCTAATACTTGTGCTCCACCTGCATGCCTGATGTCTGGGGAGGTCAGAAGAGGGCATCGGATCCCCTNGAACTCAAGCTGTGAATAACTATGAGCCACCATGTGGGGACTGGGAATCAAATCCCAGGTCTTTCTGTGAAAACAAGTGGCCTTAACCAATAAGCCATCTCTCCAGTCCATGGGCCCAATTGTGATAGGCTCATGAAGATGGCAGCAGTTTGGCTCCGAGGATAAGGCCTTAAAATAGACACCAGGAGTCACAGAGGGCCACCAGGCTCTGTGTTAGACTCNGAGTGCAAGACCTAGATGGCAGGGTTAGAGAGTTGAAGAATGAGGCCCTGCCGTATTAGGTGGGCTTAGAACTCCAAAAACAATACAGAGTAGTAAGGAGTGGGGAATATCTTTTTTGTTTTGGTTTTGGTTTTGGTNTTTGACATAGGGTTTCTCCGTGTAGCCCTGGCTATCCTGGAACTCACTCTGTAGACCAGGCTGGCCTAGAACTCAGAGATTCGCCTGCCTCTGCCTCCCAAACACTGGAATTAAAGCTGTGCGCCACCACCACCTGGCTAGGAGTGGAGCATGTCTTAGCTCCAGCCTAGATCAGAGGGCAGTGGCCAGTCATCCTTAAGGATCTTTGGAGACAAAAGCCCCAGGTGCCCAAGGAAAGATCTTGACTGAGCCTGCAGCAGGCAATCACCCCGTGGTCCATACTGGCCCATCTTACCCCACAGCCCACCTTAACGTGGAAGACAAGCACCAGAGCCAAAGGCTGCCTCCTACCAGCATCATCCCATGCTTCCATATTCTAATATCCCTGGAACTGGCTTTGTCCCCTGCAGACGTGACAAAGGGGCCCCTGAAAAATTAGGTGGTATCAGAATCAGNGATGACCCCCTCCTCATTCCTGACTCTGTCCCCTGTTCATAGGCTTCAACTAATTGTGAATACAAGGGCATAGGGGTGAGGTGCTGGGAAGAATATGGGGGGGGGTGAGGGCAAATTAATACAAGGTTGTTTTTAGTGGCATGATGACGGCATTCTGAAATTGAATGTGGTCATGGTTATACATTAAGGGNAGCCTGGGAGTTGTTATGTAGCCCGGGGCTAGCCTCAAATTTAATCTCCTCCTTTCCTTCCTGTCCTCGACTTTCCATTCTTTTTTTCTTTAGACAGTCCAAGCTGTCCTCAGATCCACTATGTAACTGAAGCTGACCTTGAACTCCAGATCCCAAATGCTAGGGTCACAGGTGTGCACCACCACACCCAGAGCTGGACTTTGTTTTTCAGACAGGTTCTCATCTGTAACCCAGGCTGCGTAAAACTCACCATATAGCCAAGGCTGCTCTGCATCTTATGGCAATCCTCCTGCCTCAACCTCCCGAGCACTGGGAGGTTGCACCCTGTGTCCTTCCTGGCTTAGTCTTTGATATCACTGGCTCGCTTCCGGTCTCTTTTCTCTTAAGACATATTTTGTCTCCTGGTGAGCATCTGGTCCCTTCTTCAGGCAGAGCTCCACAGGTCTGTTCTTACCTTCCCTGAAAAGAGCCTAGCCTGTAGGGTTCCAGGTGTCCTAGGCAAGCCTTACCTGTCCCTGCTGGACCCCGACCCCTCAGGTCTCTTGCTTCTTCCCCTATTACAGGGAACGTGATGTCCTCTTCCCAGGGTACACACACCTGCAGAGGGCTCAGCCCATCCGCTGGAGCCACTGGATCCTGAGGTGAGCTGTGTGGAGCAGGNACAGTAGGAAGGGGTCCTAACCAGGGGCCTTGATGGAAAGGGANGCTCCCTAGAGTCCTGCCTTCCACCACCCACCCGTTCCCGGTTTCCCACAGCCACGCTGTTGCANTGACGCGAGACTCAGAGAGGCTGCTGGAGGTGCAGAAGAGGATCAATGTCCTGCCGCTGGGGAGGTAAGGCTGTCCTCAGTGTCCCCAAGGCCTGATGGAAAGTGAGGGCGGAGAGCTACGGTCAGCATGGCTGAAGAAAGCTTGGNGATCAGAGGGAGGGGCTTGTAAGGCCCGCCCCTTCCTCAGAATCTGTGTAGAGACAGTTCTGGTTGCTGGGGAGGGACATTTCTTCAGTGGCTAGGTTGCCCATGCTGCTGTTGGGAACCAC
>LZPO01044517.1:66513-79155 GCA_001675575.1 Neotoma lepida | reverse complement strand
GGATTAAAGGTGTGTGCCACCACTGCCTGACCTCTATGTCTAANCTAGTGCCTGGCTCTGTCCTCTGATCCTCAGGCAAGTATTAGGGTACACAATATATCACCACACACGCCTTTCAACCCAGCACTCAGGAGGCAGAAGCAAGTGAATCTGTGAGTTCAAGGCCAGCCTGTTCTACAGAGTGAGTTCCAGGACAGCCAGGGCTACATAGAGAAAACCTGTCTCAAAAAACTAAAAGAGAGAGAGAGAGAGAAAGAGAGAGAGAGAGAGATTGAGAGACTGAGAGAGAGATTGAGAGATTGAGAGATTGAGAGATTGGGGAGGGGGAGAGGAAATGTGCCACACAGCAGTCTTTCTTGCTTACAGGTCAATCTGATGGATGTGTCTTCCCAGAAAACTCTAGCTTGTTTCAAGTCAACAAAAAGCCAACCAGCAAAGTGACAGAGGACACTCCTGATGTCCTTCTCTGGCTTTGCATATGCATGTAAGCACATCTATGTGCACACATAAAATAAATTTTAAGAAGCATAAAAAGAAAAAAGTTTCATCTGTAAGAGCAAATAGATACTCCTTTCACCTCTTTACTTTTTAAAAATTATTTAATGGCTTGGTCGTGATTATAATTATTTTTGTAATGCATTTTTCATTAGGAAAATTAAAAAATTAAAAAATTGAGTAGCAAAAGGACATCAATATCTGACTGCAATCACATAATTTATTGTATATTTGTATATACTATATATTTTTTTATTATTGTTTTGTTGTTTGGTCGCTTTTTGAGACAGGGTCTCATGGTACCCAGGTTGGCCTAGAACATGCCTTGTAGCCTAGGTGGACCTGGAATTCCGAGTAATCCTCCAGATTACTGGTGCCTGCGAGGCAAAGAGGGGACTTTAGGTTTCTGGGCAGAGCTGGAGTATCAACANCGAAGTTCAAGACGCTTGTAGAACTGACACCATCGGGGCATGAAAGAAATGTCTCGCCGGGCGGTGGTGGTGGCGCACGCCTTTAATCCCAGCACTCGGGAGGCAGAGGCAGGCGGATCTCTGTGAGTTCGAGGCCAGCCTGGGCTACCGAGTGAGTTCCAGGAAAGGCGCCAAAGCTACACAGAGAAACCCTGTCTCGAAAAAATAAAAAAATAAATAAAAAAAAGAAATGTCTCCTGGGCCCGTGCTGTGTCATTCGAGTCAAAGGTGCAGGTTGTGATGGGTGNTCCGCAGGTCACATGACCTGCAGAAGCTATTCCCCTCTCACCCGGGTCCTCAGTGGTCTTACTACCGCCCCACCCCCATCCATACTCCAGTAGCGAACAGATTTTCAAGTCCTCAGATTTCTCACTTGGGCGAATAAATATACATCTAAGCAGCTATTGATGGCCACACATCTTATTCCCCCATCCCCAACCCCTTCCCTGCCTTCTGCCCGGGCATCAGGAGAGCTTGGCTGCAAGCTTGTGCGGCGAAACCACCCCCTTCCTCAGAGACCTACAAGAAGGGACTCTCATTTCTGGCACTGGGACCTGAACTCTCTTCAGAGCCTCTACCTCGGGAGGTTGTCTATGTCTCGTTTCCAGGCCTTAAGAAACCCCTTTAATCAACTCCTAACCCCCAACAATCCTTCTTAGTGTNTCCCTTNAACCCTTCATCCGCGACCTTTCCCAGGAGTCNTGAAGAAATGCTGGGGACCGGGACTTCAAGGGTTCTCCCAGACCTTAGCCTAATGGTCCCGGGANGCACAGCCCCAGATTGCTTCTGTGAGTGGGGTTGTTGGGGGGATGTTAATGACTTTGAGACTGGCAGGGACCTCTGGCATGCCTATGGGAGCACGACTCAGGACTTCATGNCTTTGGGGCTNGTAGGAAAATGAGAGTTTTTCTCTTTCNGCAAATCCTAGCCCCGGAGCCTCTGGATGGCCCTGCCCTAGCAGCGGGACAGGCATTTACTTGCCCTCAACCAAGTTGGCGCTGGCGGCTTCACGCGGGAACATGTGACCTTCTCAGACCCCGCCCCTGCCCTCTCTGGGAAGGCCAGGCTCAATAAAACCCTAGCCGCTGGGCAGTGGGCAGCCGGGCCAGCATGTCCCCAAAGCTGAGTGCGTGCTGGGTGGCGCTGGGTCCGCTGCTGTGCAGCTGCGCGCTGGCGCTGCAAGGCGGGATGCTGTTCCCCAGGGAGAGCCCGTCGCGGGAGCTCAAGGCGCTGGACGGACTGTGGCGCTTCCGCGCCGACTTCTCCGAAAACCGGCGGCAGGGATTCGAACAGCAGTGGTACCGGCAGCCGCTGCGGGAGGTGCGCGCTCCCGGGGCGTAGGGGGGGACCCCCAGGTCTGGAAGCTTCTGGAAGCCAGGGGATNGGTGGAGGAGGTGCCTGTACCTGGAGATCCCCTTCCCTTGTGCGGATCTGGAGGAAGTTAATATNGGTTTGCAGGCTGGGGNGGGGAGCGGCCGGAGCAGGAAGTGGGGGACCTTGCNTGCCCGAGAATCACATGAACTCCAGGGCTTCNGCCAGGCGAGCGCTGCCCCAGGCAATGGATTTTTTCAAAAAAGCTTTTCATTTTATTTCATAGTGCTGGGGCTTGAACCCAGGACCCTGTGCGTGCGTGTCACTGCTGAGCCTTTTGTTTTTGTTTTGAAACTCCTTTTGTAACCCAGGCTGGCCTGGATATCCCGGTGAACCCTCTTGCTCCAGTTTTCCCGAGCGTTAGAGTGGATGTCTTGCCCGTGCCTCCTGTATCCCGGTGCACATGCCTTCTGCACCCCGGTGCACATTGCCTCCTGCATACTCTCTCACATCTAGAGAGAAACAAAAACCTAGCAGTGCACAGAGGGGATGCTGCCTACCACAAAGATTTGGGGGTGGCAGTAGAGGAGGGGAGAGCTGGTACACCGTGCGGGGTTCGGCTCAACCAAGACGGGAAGGGCCTTGAGGTTGCAAAATTCAGACGAAGGACATGAGTTGGCACACAGCTAGCAGAGATCCCCATCTCTGCTCTCGCTTCCTAACTGGGTTGGGTTGGTGCAGTAGCAGGTTGAAGATAAATTGTGTGCTCACAGCCTCTGCCTCTCCCGGATTCATTCATTCATCCATTCTTCCTCACTTCCTCTTCCCCTCTTTGGCTCTCTCTTCCCCCTCCCCACCTTTCTCTCTTCTTTGTTTAACATTTATAACATTTATTTGTGTGTGCATGTGTGTGGGTACCCGTGTGCCACACAGTGCATGTGGAGGTCAGAGGGCAACTCGCTGGTCTCTCCTAGGTCCCATGGATCTAACTCGGGATCATCAGGCTTGGTGACTATAGAGCCTTTCACCCAGAGTCATCTCAGCAGCCGTGTGTGTGTGAGAGAGAGAGAGAGAGAGAGAGAGAGAGAGAGAGAGACAGACAGACAGACAGACAGACAGACAGACAGACAGACAGACAGAGACAGCTTCTCACTCTGGCCCACACTGGCCTCCAACCCATAGCAATCCTGCTACCTTAACCTCACAGGTCCTAGGGTTACAAGCTATGAGCCACCACACCTGGTTCAGCCGCTCAGTTTTCAACTGCACTGCCCAGCATTCAGCAAAAGAGGAAGTGAGGAGGAGACAGTGCCTCATGTGCTGTCTCAGTTTTCTCATCTCAGGGGCTCCTGGGCCCTGCTGTTGGCCTTCCCCCCTGTGGCAGTGATCATCTGCCTCTTATGTCAGGGTCTGGTTCTTCCTGTCTTTGGCTGGGCTGTGGCCCTTGGCTCACCGTTTCCGTGGAAATCTTGATCCTGGTGCCGTCTATCCTGTGGAAGAATTTAGTTTCCACAGTCTTTTGTACAAACTGTCCATGGGGTTCACTTGTCAGCAGGTTTGCCCACCCATGCAGCCAGTGTTTACGGAGTCCTCCTCTGTGTCACTGTGCTTCTGTGAGGCGCTGGGGGGAAGGGGTGCAGGCATGAAGCATAGACCTGATTCTTGCCCTTCTGATGAGTCTCATGTATCCTCAGATAAGCTGTGTAGCAGAGGATAGCCAGGGTATGACCATGAACTCTGATCTTCCTGGCTGCACCTCCCAGGGGCTGGGATTACCGGTGCCCACCACCATTGGTTTACACAGTGCTGGAGTCGGAACCAGAGGTCTCATGCATGGTAGGCCAGCATGCTACCAGCCGAGCTACAGCCCCAGCCCGTGACTCCAGCTCTTCTTTCCCTAGTCGGGCCCAACCTTGGACATGCCGGTCCCTTCCAGCTTCAATGACATCACCCAAGAGGCACGGCTTCGGAACTTTGTTGGCTGGGTGTGGTATGAAAGAGAAGCGATCCTGCCACAGCGATGGACCCAAGACTCCGAGACGAGAGTGATGCTGAGGATCAACAGTGCCCATTACTATGCTGTTGTGGTCAGTGCAGGGAGTGGCTGGCTGCGGCGGGAAGCAGTCTAGGCTGTTGAGAAGGGCTCTGTGCCATGGGTCGGAGAAAGGGTTGCTTCCTGGGCTCCATTAGAACACCATTCTTCCATCAGGCTTGTGGCAAGACCTGCTTCTGGAAGGGGGTATCCTTTGGCCATTTGCCCTCTGCTCATATTTCCTTGTGTCTGCAGTGGGTGAATGGGATTCACGTGGTGGAGCATGAGGGAGGTCACCTCCCCTTTGAAGCTGACATCAGCAAGCTGGTCCAGACCGGGCCCCTGACTACCTGTCGGATCACGATCGCCATCAACAATACACTGACCCCTCATACCCTGCCTCCAGGGTCCATCATCTACAAGGCCGATACCTCCATGTGAGCAGTGTCCTTCCTGTCCCCTCCCCTCCCCTGTCCAGTGGATTTCTACATAGGGAGAGTGACTTTAGCCCTGGATCTGGGGAGACCAGGAGACACATGTTAGTTAAACGTGAGGCAGAGGGCTGGGGAGATGGCTCAACGGGTAAAATACTCACTATGTAAGCATGAGGTCACGAGTTTGAAGTCCAGGCACCCATGTAAGGATGGATGTGATTGGTTGGATCTGTAATCCCAGTGTTCTTAGTGCTACTATGTCGAGATAAGAGATGGAGACAGGATTCCTGGATGTTCTCAGGCCAGCTAGAACAAGGGACTCTGTCTGGAGGTAGAAGGCAAGAACCAGTACCTGAGGTTGTCTTCCGATTTCCACATGTGCACCATGGCACACACACACACACACACACACACACACTGCACACACGATTAAAAAAAACAAAAAACACAGAAACAATGGACCTTCGTTTTCCCACCCCAGGTATCCCAAGGGTTACTTTGTCCAGGACATAAGCTTCGACTTCTTCAACTACGCTGGACTGCATCGGTCTGTGGTCCTCTACACCACCCCCACCACCTACATCGACGATATCACCGTGACCACTAATGTGGAGCAAGACATCGGTGAGGGCTCCTGGCAGCAGGTTCTGTGCTAGGCTGGGCCCCAGTATATCTCAATGCCCAAGAGGAAATAATCCCTAAGGCAAAAGGCTTCCAGCGTCTTGTAACTGCCACCTGCTTGATCACCCTCAGAAGACAAGATCCAGACTGCCCAGGCCAACAAGGGCTTCAGCAATCACCCATCTGGTGGACCTCACTTTGCAAGGCAGTGAGGACCAGTGGGACGTGGGGTCTTGTCTAAAGTGACAGAGCTCGAGATTTTGAGTCACTCGGCCCTCCCCATTTTGCCAACCACTCCCAATATTTCCTCCCTGAACAATAAGCTGAAAAAATCAAGCAGTTGTTTGCTAGGGTCTTGGGGCCTGAGAGGACTTCTGGGAGTGGTATGATCAAGTCCTCTGTCTGTGTCTGTCCCCATCTCTTGTTTCCCACAGGGCTGGTGAATTACTGGATTTCCGTTCAGGGCAATGAACACTTTGAGCTAGAAGTGCGTCTTTTAGATGAGGATGGCAACGTTGTGGCCGAGGAAACAGGGCACCAGGGTCAGCTTCGGGTGCCCGGTGCCAACCTCTGGTGGCCTTACCTGATGCATGAGCATCCAGCCTACCTGTACTCCTTGGAGGTAATGGGGATTTTGAGCTGGGGCTAAGGAAGGCCCTTTGCTNCCCCCTGGTGACTGTAGTTTCAGCAGGCATTCCAGGACAGGTGGCTCGGCGGGCACTGTCCTAGATTCCTGGCTTTTCTGTCCCTTGGTGGAAAAGTCCTGAGAGTATGTTCTTCCTAAAGACAGAGACTGTAATTTTGGCATCTCAGCGGAAACCTTGTGGGATACACGGGTCCTTTTTAGTCAGGCCCAGGGGTATGGGGTGATAGGATCAAATGAGTATAGAGTTGAGGCCAGCCTGGTCTACCTAGTGAATTCCAGGACAGCCAGAGCTATGCAGTGAGACCTTGTCTCAAAAACAACAAACAAAACAGCTAGCTAGGCATGGAGGTGTACACCTGTAATTGTAGCACTTGGGAGGTATAGGCAGGAGAATCAGGAGTTCAAGGTCATCCTTAGCTACAAGTGAGTTTGAGGCCAGCCTAGGATACATGAGATCTGACTTAGAAAGAAAAGCTGGGCAGTGGCGGTGCATCCCAGCACTCAGGAGGCACAAGCAGTCAGATCTCTGAGTTTGAGGCCAGCCTGGTCTACAGAGCAAGTTTCAGGATAGTCAGGGCTACACAGAGAAACCCTGTCTTGAAANAAAAAAGCTCCAAAGTGTTATCATAGGGGGAGTCCTTCCTGTTGGATGACATGAATGAGGCGCAGTCTACCTGGGTGCTCTTGCCTGGCATATTGGTCTCCTAGGTGAGGATGACAACAACTGGGCCTATGTCTGACTTCTACACCCTCCCTGTTGGGATTCGAACAGTGGCTGTCACCGAGAGCAAGTTCCTCATAAACGGGAAGCCTTTCTATTTCCACGGCGTCAACAAGCACGAGGACTCGGATGTGCGTTGTGGCTGTGGTATCCCCGGGTGGGATGTTGGGAGTCCCTGGTATCTCCTTTCCCTTCCTCGAGTGATCTGAAGATGCCATCATGGGCTGGGGTTTATGAATTGAGCCTTGATGGGGAGGGGGGGTGACTCTATAGGGGCTGGGGCTTCAGAAGAAAGTGGGTATTCTCCAGTGACAAGGGCAGAGGTCACAGAGCCCTGCTGTCCCCTAGATCCGAGGGAAGGGCTTCGACTGGCCACTGCTGATGAAGGATTTCAACCTGCTCTACTGGCTTGGTGCTAACTCCTTCCGTACCAGCCACTACCCCTACTCGGAGGAGGTACTTCAGCTCTGCGATCGATATGGAATTGTGGTTATTGATGAGTGTCCTGGTGTGGGCATCGTACTGCCGTGAGTGCCCCTCGCCTCCCACGCTGCCCAACTTGTCCAGCTCTTCCCAGAGCCTTTGGTGACCCTTTCCTTTCTGACTCCACAGCCAGAGTTTTGGCAACGAGTCTCTTCAGCACCACCTAGCGGTGATGGAGGAGCTGGTGCGCAGAGACAAGAATCACCCTGCGGTTGTGATGTGGTCTGTGGCCAATGAGCCTTCTTCTGCTCTGAAACCTGCTGGTTATTACTTCAAGTGAGTACCCTTCCTCCCCTGGGCTGAGTCAGACCTGTGGCCTTTAGCCCTTTGGCCTGGCTCAACCTCTATAGGCAGCCAGGAGCATGGGAGTCAGCCTTGAGGGGGTGGATGTATTCTGTGAAGGTCAGTGTCCCCTCCTGGTCCATCACTTCTGGGAACCCAAATGATGGTTTTTCCACCCATTGAGACCCTCCTAGTCATACCTGAAAGAAAAGTTCAGAAAAGTTCAGAAAGAAAAGTCCAGAGTTCCCTTTGATACATAAAACTTCAGATTTTATATCATCTATCTATCTATCTATCTATCTATCTATCTATCTATCATCTATCAACCAATCTATCTATATCTATCTATCTATCTATCTATCTATCTATCTATCTATCTATCTATCTATCTATCTATCGGCAGGGTCTTGCTATGTATCCCTGGCTGGCCTCAAACTGGGTACTGATCCTCTTGACTCTGCTTTCTGAGTGCTGGGATTATAGGCATGATCCACCAAGCCTGACAATCTTTTGGTTTTAGATTTCTTTTTAATTCGTTTATTTCTATTCGTCTATTTTATTTGTGTGTGCCATGGCATACACAGGGAGGTCAGAGGACAGCTTGTAGGAATTGGTTCTCTCTTCCCACCATGGAAGTTCCGGGGCTTGAACTTGAGTCACTGGGCTTGGCAATAGGTGCTTTTAACCACCAAGTCATTCTCCAACCCCTTTTCTGTTTTTTTGTTTTGTTTTTTTTTTCATACAAGGTCCCAAATAGTGCAGACTGACCTCAAATTTGTTATGTAGCCAAGGCTGGCCTTGAATTCCTAATCCTTCTGTCTCTACTTCCTTCTGGGGGCGAGGATTACAGGTGTGCACCATCACACCTGGCATTCATTCACTCATTCATTCTAGGCAGAAATGTGTGAAAACTCTAGAAAACCACTTTGTGATGTTTGGGTTCATCTTTATAAAGCCAATTTACACAGGCATGTGAATATAAATGGGATTTTAAAGTGTTTTGTGTGTCTGAGTATTTTGCCACATGCATGACTGTACCACATTTGTGCTTGCTGCCTTTAGAGGCCAGAAGGCATAGGATCCCCAATAACTGGAGTTATAGCTATTGTAAGCCACCATGTGGGTGCTAGGAATTGAACCCCAGTCCTCTGGAAGAGAGCAACCACTAGGCTCTCTCTCCAGCACTACAAAAGGGGATTTTTTTTTTAATGACACAGAAAGATTTTAAATGTATTTTCTAATGTTGGAGATCCAATCCAGGGCCTTATCAATACATGCTAGGCAAGTGCTCTACCATTGAGCTCTACCTCCAGGGCCATTACTTATCTGTCATGAGACTGTCATTTAGTCTTTAGGGTGAATTATACTGCTTATCACACAGAGGCAACCGAACCTTCTTCTGACGCCGCATCCCAGCTCCACATAGTAATTTGAGTTCCTCTGAGTCCGTAGAAGGCAGGCCAATGACAGCTCTGGACACTCAAAGCCCTTTAGAGCTCCTGGTGTACAGGGGGCTTTGGGACCAGGGCTGGGTGGATAGGACTTCTGTCTTGAAGGGGAAGCATGTAGCTTCCTGAGGCTCCCAAACTTTTTCAGGAGAAGGCGAGGGAGATGCTTGTGTTAGGGGAAGACAGGGATAAGGCCAGGACTGGCTAGGCTGGAGTAGCCCAGACTGGCTTTGCTGGTGTGGAGCTGTTTAAGAAAGTGGGTTCAGAACCTAAGTCCAAGGGGCAACACACAGCCTTCATAGAAGAGTAATGCTCAAAAAGATGGAGAGATGGCTCAGTGGTTAGAGCACTGGCTGCTTTTCTAGAGGTCCTGAGTTCAATTCCCAGCCACCACAGGTGGCTCACAACCATCTGTAATGAGATCTGGTGCCCTCTTCTGGTCTGCAGGCATACATGCAGGCAGAACACTGTATATATAATAGATAAATAAATCTTTAAAAAAAAATGATTGCTTAAAAAAATGTAACAGAAAAAACTAGTCTTCAATGGTGAATGATGGTGATCTGTGCTGTGGAAGCCAGGAATAGGTCCCAGGTACCAAACCCTAACCCTAGACTAGTCCTTCCATTGGGTTCTCTCCTCTCCATTCCTCATAAGTCAATGGAATTCAACTCAGCACTACTGTCATTGCTTTAAATCTAAATTTAAGTCATGCCCTGCCCGACTGCCTTACAGGGTGCTACATCTCATTTCAGTTTGTGCTCTTCTCTGCCCTAGTGGCTCCGTGCAGCCACGGCCTTAGCTGTGAGCCACCACTGATGGGAAGAGGGGAAGGAAAGGGAGAGAGAGGTACTTGAGAGCCCCTCCCAACCTGACAGCCTGCCTTCTGCCTTCCACGGACAGGACGCTGATCTCCCACACCAGAGCCCTGGACCCCACCCGTCCTGTGACCTTTGTGACCAACACCAGATATGATGCAGACCTGGGGGTGAGCCTGGGGGTAGGGTGGTCCCCACACTGCCTCTGCTCACCTGGGCTTGGCCTTTAGTCTTGTGCTTGCTAACATGAACCAGCAATGGCCAGTCCAGCCATTTTCATAAGTAGTTAAAATGACTAACTTCCTGCTTATCCCCTAGGCAGTGTGGCTTCCTTCTAACCCCAAGAAGGCTGGGCTACAGCTACGACAATGTACCTGTTTGCAATGCAGACCTGAGCTTTTCTAAAGATTACTTTTATTAGCATCTATTATACATATGCATACATATATATACATATATAATAGCTTTATATTTTCATATGTGTATGTAGTATATTTTGATCATAGTTATACTCATTTTCCTCCCTTATCCATTTCATACTCCTACTGATCCCTTTCCTTTTCCCAACAAGTCTCCCTTTGGCTTTCATGGTTTTTGCTTGCTTGTTTGTTTTTAGTCAGGATCCCACTATGTAGCCTGTAGACTAAGTTGGCCTAGAACTCAAAAATCCTCCTGAGCTCTAGGATTACAGGTGTGAGCCATCATGCTGGACACTCAGCGCCCCCCCCCCATTTTTTTTCATTAATTGTATGCACTTCAGTGCCTGTCAGCAGGCAGGCATGGTGGTGGGGCAGTAGCTGAAAGCTCACATCTTGAGACACAACCACATCTGCATTCTATTCTGACCTTGAAGAGGCCCTCAGTGTGAGAGGCAAACTCACTGGCCACTTTTGACCCAGGCCCAGTATGTGGACGTGATCTGTGTGAACAGCTACTTCTCTTGGTATCATGACTATGGGCATTTGGAGGTGATTCAGCCACTTGGACTGAAACCTTAAAATCCACCCCCAGTGACATACCTCCCCCACAAGGCCACACCTCCTTATCCTTCCCAAACTGTTCCACCAACTGTAGACCAAGAATTCTGACATATGAGCCTATGGGAGCTATTCTCATTCAAACCACCACAGTATGAGCTCCTAGCCACTGAGCCATCTCTTCAGCACCTACCTCCCCCTCTTATTTTTTGAGACAGGGTCTTGTTGAGACAGTCCTCATGGATAAGAAAACCTCATCAGGGGACTGGAGAGATGGCTTATCCGTTAAGAGCACTTGTTGCTTTTACAGACCAGAGTTATGTTCCCAGTATTGACATGGTGGTGGCTCATAACCCTCTTGTTCCAGGGGATCTGACACCTCCTGATGCATATACAAACATACAGGGAAAACACTCATCTATAAATTAAATATCTAAAAATAATTAACAAAAGTCTATTAGCCCTGGCTTCTCTGTATCTCTAGAGCCCACCCTTCAAAAAAACAAAATTTGCCTGGAGGCCCAGGTGCTGGCCATTCCAATGCTTGCCCTATCCTCTGTGAGGACAGGGAAGGCTTTGCTGGGTGCCCTGTGCCTAGCCTCTTTACCTGGAGTGTGCTTTATGAAGTGACACTACGTGACCCTCCACAGCTTCCTGCAGCTTGCATCTTCCCACCACCACAGCCTGGAGAGGGTCTGAGGTCCCTTGGGAAAGACCTCATCATTCAAAGAGCAGCTTTGGAGCCAAGCAGTGTGGCTAGAAAGAGACGTGCCTGTGTGACACTGGAGGCTAGCCAGCTAGACGCAGAACTCTTTCCTGGTGTTTAGACTCATTCCTATCCCTGCTCTGTGGACACCTCATCACTGCCTAGGAATAAATCCAGCCAGAAATCACTCACAGCACTGCCTTCTCAATTGTGGATCAGAGGAGATTGAGGGGCTGGTGACGTGGCTCAGTGGTACAGCCTATGCTTAGCACATATAAGCCCTTGGGTTGCATCCCCAGCACCCCTCCCCCCAAAAAAATGAGGAGATGTAGCTTAATCGATGAGTGTTTGCCTTGAATTCCTGAAACCCTGGACTTGATTCTCAGCAAGGCAGAAAGCTAGGTGTAGGTACACCTGTGATCCCAGCACTTGGGAGGTGAAGGCAGGCAGATCATCACTTCAAGGTCAGCCTTGGCTACATAGGGAGCTTGCAGGCAGCTTGTGCTATGTAAGTCTGTCTCAAAAACTGAACTGTGAAGAGAAAAAATATGCACTCTTCAGGTTGGGTCATCTCTCCAGGCAAGGCCACAGGAGACCAGTGACAGGAATAGAAAGGAGTAAAGTCCAACAAGGCCAGGGACTGGATGGCAGCCTGCTTTGCTTTCAGCCATGGCCCAGTTGGGAGCCTCTGCCTAGCATTAGACTAGCCCCATTTGGGTCTGTTCTTGGCTTGATTTCCTACATGCTGGGTGGGGTAGCCTATGTCATCTGCATTCTATTCTGACCTTGAAGAAGAGGTCCTCAGTGTGTGTGTGTGTGGGGGGGGTAAACTCACTTTACCGCTCTTGTCCTAGGCCCCCTACGTGGACGTGATCTGTGTGAACAGCTACTTCTCCTGGTATCATGACTATGGGCATCTGGAGGTCATTCAGCTGCAGCTCAAGAGTCAGTTTGAGAACTGGTATAAGACTCACCAGAAGCCGATTATCCAGAGCGAATATGGAGCAGAAGCAATCACGGGGTTTCACGAGGTAAACAGTGTAGGATTTTTTATAGTCACTTACCACAATGGTGACAATCCTTATCTCTCTGGGCTTTCCCTGCCCTCAGTTGGACCAGTGACCCAGCCTTAGCTCTCCGGCACCTCCCCAACCCTACACACACTGTGGCCCTGCATACAGGCCTCTGCTTGGCTTGT
>LZPO01044517.1:29992-42582 GCA_001675575.1 Neotoma lepida | reverse complement strand
AAATTCAAACTTGACTTTCCAACCAAATGAGACCTAGTGAAAGAAAATATAACAGAACTAAATCTAATCCTTCCATATAAAGTTATTTTAATTGCTTACAACATAAAATCTATGAATTGGCTACTGTTCAAAGATGATGCATTGGAGGCTATATATTATTTCATTTTGTATAAAATTCAGAATGAATGCTCTGAATAGGATCAAACTGTTCAAGGTCTTTTCTTCTAATCCTATAAACAGAACATTTTAACAGTGGTTTTGTACTTTGGAGGATTATTAATGCATTGCAAAGTTCAATTATCATCAAGAGTGGTACTGCTCTGAGGTAACCAATCAGAGGCATTCTCGCTTGCCAGATACAAACTTTAACTATTGCAGGGAGGACTATATGGGAGCTTTTGGAAGGAGGAAAAGGAAGGGGAAATGATGTAATTATAGTCTCAAAAATAAACTACTTTTTAAAAAAGATTTATTTATTATGTATACAGTGTTCTGCCTGCATGTATGCCTGCAGGCCAGAGGAAGGCACCAGATCTCATTACAGATGGTTGTGAGCCACCACGTGGTGGCTGAGAATTGAACTCAGGACCTCGGGAAGAGCAGTCTGGATTCTTAACCGCTGAGCCATCTCTCCAGCCCAAATAAACTACTTTTTAAAAAAAAGCTTTTAACTTTTGCTGAAATAGTATTTGTTAGTACAAAGTACTGCTCTCCTGTAGTTATTTTATTATTTCAACTGCAAAATAACTATGCATCTGACTCTATGTCCAATTTTTATAATTCCTTATCCTGTTCGTACTTATCAAGTATTGAAATGTGATTATCAGTTGATTAAATTACTTGAGCTTGTATTTTGTATGTCTGATTTCATTGTTTTAGTGATACATTTTACAAACATATCAGTTCACAATGGATTGGAAATTATATTTGTATGTGGGTCCGTGTGTGTCCATGTTGAGGGGAGCACACACACGTGCTTGTATGTGTAGGTCAGAGGTCAACATCAGATTTCACTCCTCAGAAGCTGTCCACCTTACTTTTGCAGTCTTTCACTGCTGTAGAATATTATTTTAAGATGTGTTACATTTGTTTATGCCGTGGAACATTTGTTTAATGATATAATGTGTTGCATTCTTTTATGTTACATTTGTTTAACTCTGTGAAGCTGTGTTACTGTGCCTGTCTAAAACACCTGATGGTCTTATAAAGAGCTGAACAGCCAATAGTGAGGCAGAAGAGGGATAGGCAGGGCTGGCAGGCAGAGAGGATAAATAGGAGGAGAAAAAGAGCAAAGAGGAAGAAGGAATGAGAAAAGAAGGACATCAGGGGCCAGTCACCCAGCTACACAGCAAGTCACAGAGGAAGAAGTAAAAAAAGGTAAATAGAATAGAGAACGCTAAAAGCCCAGAGGCAAAAGGTAGCCGGAATAATTTTTAAAAGCTGCCTAGAAACAAGCCAAGGCCAGGCATTCATAAGAAAGAATAAGTCTTCAGTGTGTATTTACTTGAGAGCTAGGTGGCGGGCTCCCAAAAGAGCAAAGAGTAAAAAACAACCAACTACATCTCACTAGAACCTGACACTGATTATGTTAGGCTGGCTAGTCAGGGAATCCCAGGAATTCTCTGGTCTTTGACTTTATAGCACTGAGATGACAAAGCTCACCACCATAGCAGCCTTTTTACGTGGGTACTGGGGAACTGAACTCGAGTATTCATGCTTGCCTGGTAAGCACTACACCACCTGAGCCATCCCCAACCTCCACCCCGCCTCTGGACTGGAAATTAAAATTTTTAATTAATTTTATTTTGTGTGTATGAGAGTTTTGCCTGCATGTATGTCTGTGCACCACGTGTGCCTGGTGCCTGAGAGGATCGATCAGAAGAGGGTGCTGGATCCCCTAAAACTACAATTAGATGGCTGTGAGTACTGGAAACTGGATGGACCTGGGTCCTCTGCTCTTAACTGCTGAGCCATCTCTCTAGCCCCTGGATTGGAAATTTTACAAACTCTTCACCACAGTTTGGGAAACACTGGGCTAGCCTTAGGAAGTTACATGTGTCTTTAGCTTGGTCAGCAGATTAAATTTGGATGAAATTCTGAGTGTCTGTTGCTTGAGATTCTGTTAATACTTCAAGTAATTTAAAATTTTAATATTTAAAAATTAGAAATCTGAAACATACAGGAACATATTTTTAACCACATTAATATTTACATGTAGAATAGTTCAGCTTTCACAAACCAACAAATTAACAGATCTCATACACGGCTCCCCTGTTTCCACAGCTAAGTAATAAAAGCCAGAACCAGGGCATGGTGGTTCCTATTAATCTAGCATCATGTCCATAGAGTTTGTTAAGAAGAGATTGGTAGAAAATTCTCTGAAACTGAAACCTTTATGTGCATGTGGAGGCCAGAGGTTGATATGGGTTGTCTTCCTCCACGGCTTCTCTACCTTTATTTTTTTTGAGACTGGGTCTTTCATTGAACCTGGAGCTCACTGATCGGCTAGACTGGATGACTAGCAAGTCCCGGGGATCCTGCAGTCGCTACCTTCCCGGTGCTGGGTTCACAGACATGCCTCACCCAGCCATTTCTGTAGCCAGCACTTTACAAACGGAGCCACCTTCCCAATCCTCCCCTAAACAAAACCTAACTATGTCAGACTAACAGATAACAAACTGTCTTTGGAAACACCAGAATNTTCTGTTAAGCCTAGACTCCCCACAGTTTAAGTACATTTTAGTTCAAACAACAATTAAACATCCAGCTCAAAGATCTGAGGATGGTTAGTCCAGCTAGCAGCAGTGAAAATATGAGATCTTCCAGCTGGGTGGTGGTGGTGTTTCTTGTTTTTGTTTTTGTTTTATTTTATTTAACTTTATGAGCATTGGTGTGAAGATATCAGATCCCCTGGAACTGGAGTTACAGTTATGAATTGCCATGTGGGTGCTAGGAATTGAACCCGGCCGGGTTCTCTGGAGGAGCAGCCAGTGCTCTTAACTGCTAAGCCATCTCTGCAGCCCCAGTGGCACATACCNTTAATCCTGGCATTTGGGAGGCAGAGGCAGGCAGATCTCTGAGTTTGAGGTCAGCCTGGTCTACAGAATGAGTTGCAGAATAGCCAGGTCTACAAAGAGAAACCCTTCATCAACAAAAAAACAAATAATAAATAGATAGATAGATAGATAGATAGAAAGAAAGAAAGAAAGAAAGAAAGAAAGAAAGAAAGAAAGAAAGAAAGAAAGAGAGAAAGAAAGAAAGAAAGAAAGAAAATAAATATGGGATCGAGATCTTAGTAGTGTTTATTCAGTGGCATTTGCAAGTAACTAAAGCCAGAAGGTCTACTGAGGCCTCTGCTGAGAGAGAAAGCAGGTCTACAGGCTCTTCCAAACTAACTACCAGGAAAAGGCTATCAGAAATATTGCCACTATGAGTTAAGTTTTCAGGCATGAGGAAGGAAATCAAAAATTGGCTTGAATGATGAATTTTATGTTAAATGTAGGGAACAGTGAGACCTCGGAAAGTCATCTACCTAGACTGAGGCTTAGGGTGGAGCACTTCCCTGTTACTCCCACTCTCCTTCAAAGCATCCACTGTGAGTAAACACACGTTCAATTTTACACTCACACCTCCATAGGAACTCTAAAGCACTACTGGAGGTGTTGGGGTATGAAGAGGAATGAGAACGTACTTAGTATCAAGTATCTACCTCACATTAAGCACTTCTTTGTAATCTTCCTCTAGGGGGTAAGAGGCTGAGGCGGGGCCTTGCTAGTCCAGGCGGACTCATAATGGAGTGCAAGCTGCCCTTAAACTCTCACAGCGGTCCTCCTGCTTCAGCCTCTCCACGGCTGGGATTATAAGTGTGTGCCACCCAACCCAGTTCTAATTTATTTTTACTCATGGATGAAAATTCCCTATTACGCCAAAACAAAATCCTAAGTTTCCATTCTTTATAAAACTCCTTCTAGCTCCTCAGTAGAAAACTTCAGGCTATGGGGCTGGAAAGATGTAGTTAAGAGTACATACTGTTCTTGCAGAGAATCCAAGTTTGACTCCCAGTACCCATGTCAGGTGACTTACAACTGCCTGTAACTGCAGCTTCAGGGGATCTGACACCTTCTTCTGGCCTCTGCAGGCACCAGGTATTCACATATATTCACACAGAAAAACAACATTTATACTTGAAAAAAATTGTAATAAATCTCAGAAAATAAAATGAATGATTTGGAGACATTTTCCTGTCTGTAGATCATCATGAAGTGAGACAGTAACTGAGTAATCTNAGAAAAGACTTTAGAAATGAAAGAANTGTCAGCCTGGGCTCAGGGGTGTGCATCTATAGTCCTAGGCATTTGGGAGGCTGAGGTGGGATCAGGGATTGAGCCAACAAATTCAAGGCCAGTTTAGGAAACACAAAGTGAAATCTCTTTAAAAAACATCAGACATAAAAAGCAAGTCTTGCCATTTGGGTGGTGGTGTCACACACCTTTAATCCCAGCACTCAGGAGGCAGAGGCAGATGGATCTCTATGAGTTCAAGACCAGCCTGGTCTCCAGAGCAAGTTCCAGGACAGTCAGGGCTACACAGAGAAACCCTGTCTTGAAAAGAAAAGAAAAAAAGCACGTATTGTGAAAATTTTTTGTTGTTGTTGGTTTTTCTAGACAGGGTTTCTCTGTATAGTTTTGGTGCCTGTCCTGGATCTTACTCTGTAGACCAGGCTGGCCTCGAACTCACAGAGATCCACCTGCCTCTGCCTCCAAGTGCTGGGATTAAAGACGTGAGCCACCACCGCCCGGCTAAATGTTTTATTTGAATAAAATGCATTTTTTTTTAATCTCCATTGTGTTATCCATTTCTTTTTTTTGGTTTTTCGAGACAGGGTTTCTCTGTGTAGCTTTGCGCCTTTCCTGGAACTCACTCGGTAGCCCAGGCTGGCCTCGAACTCACAGAGATCCGCCTGGCTCTGCCTCCCGAGTGCTGGGATTAAAGGCNTGCGCCACCATTGCCCGGCTGTGTTATCCATTTCTTTTACCTTCTCAAAAAAAAAAAAAAAAAATTCAGTATTTATTTCAATGTCTTTCTTAATTCCAATGTGTTATCTCTGAGACTGATTTTCCTCCTGATTTTAAGGCACATTTTCCTGGTTCTTTCCATGCTTGGTCATTTTTTTAACGATAAGATACTGTTTTCTCTTTTGAATGCTAGGTTTTTGTTTTGGCACAGTGTTAAGTTTCTTAGGATCAGCCTCCAAAATTGCTTCTGCACTGTGAGGGTGAGTGTATGAGAGCCTTTAATTAGAGCAGATTTAACTTTATTTCCAGGGCCATACCCTTTGATGGCCTGCAAATACTCTGGCTAGTAGGAACAGACTCCATCCAGCACAGTGCCTGGATCACTTTCCCTAGGGCTTTCCATGGGCTNAGTAGCCCCCTCTCACCAAAGTGCAGATCAGTGCTCACCAGACTAACAGAGATACTCTGCCTGTCTAATGAGTTCTCTTTTTCTTGCCCTCCTATGTAATCTGCCTCCAAATTTTTCTTCCTCCTCTCCTACTCTATCCAACTTTTATTTTATGTCTAGTTTCTCAACCAAGTTAAGACCACCAAACTTGCCGAGTGTGGTGGTGCACGCTTTTAATCCCAGCACCCAGGAGGCAGAGGCAGGCAGATCTCCAAGTTCAAGGCCAGCCTAGTCTACAAAGCAAGTTCCAGGATAGCCAGGGATACACAAAGAAACCCTGTCTCAAAAAACAAACAACAACGAAAGGCCACCAAACTTTATTTGGGCTCCTCACTCTCTATTCTGCAGCCTGCAAACTTTTACAGGAACTGGGGTAACCGGAGAGCTCAGGTTTGCCTCCTTTCTCTAAGAGATCACTGGCCAGTGTGACTTGTTAGCCAGTACCTACAAACTGCCACCTTACACGATGTCTAACAGCTTTCTAGTTTCTTTCTTTTTTTTTTTTTAATATTGAGGACAGGACTAAGGTCTTTGCAGTGACTAGGCAGCACACGGTACCACTGAGCTGGTTTTCTGGGGTTTGTTTGTTTTTGAGACAGGGTCTTTCTTGTTATGTGGCTCTGGACTGATGGGAACTCACTATATAAACCCTGCTGGCTTCAAAGGTGTGGTGATGCTCCGGCCTCATCCTCACAATTGTTTACCACAACACCTGACTTGTTCTTTGAGATAGTCTCCAATCTGAGAGGCTCTATTTCTCTTACCCTTCCAAGTGCTGGCATTACAGAAGGTCATTATGCTCAGCTAGTTTTCTGGTTTCTTTTCTTTCCTATTTACTATTTATATGGGGGAGGGGCACAGGTGTGGAGGTCAGAGTTCTCTATTCTGACCATATGGGTCCCAGGAATTGAACTTAGGTCATCAGGAACCTTCACCCACTGAACCATCCACATCACCAGCCCTGTTTTCTGGTTTAAGGTAGCAAGGTGTGATTATTAGTATGGTCAATGTCACAAGATTTAGAATCACCTGGAAGATGAGCCTCTGGGCATGCCTGTGAGGGATCATCTTGATTACATTGATTAGTGTGAGAAGATCCATCTTAAACTGTAGGTGGGATCAGTCCCTCGGCTATAGAATGGAAAGACTAAGCTGAACACAGGCATTCATTGCTCTCAGACTGCAGATAAAACAGTGCCAGCTGCTTCAAGCCTCTGCAGACTCTAAGTAGAAATAAACCCGTTCTCACTTAAGTCACTTTTGTCATGCTATTTTGTCACAGCAACAGGAAAAGAAACTAAGCCAGGGGATTAATTTCAGCCCTTGTTTTAATACTATTGCTGGACAGAATATTGTAAACCAAATAGTAATGCCTTCATTTCATATCCAAAGCCTTTCTCTGACTCAACTCAACAACTCTTCTTTGTAATCGCTAACCCATGACTTTCCTCCTTTTTCCTTGACATTTGCTCCACTCCGATACTGAACTCCTGTAATTCCCCTGCCTCTCCTTTATAGTGCCATAGAGGAGAAAAACTTTAGAATGTAATCAACTGTGTTTTAAAATCAGTCTATCATTTTTAATGCGTGTATAAGCAGAAAAATAATCAGAAGTTAATTCCATTCCAATGTTAAGAAAGACGACCCAGCCCAGTACTCAGGAGGCAGAGGCAGGAGGATCTCTGAGTTCCAGGCCAGCCTGGTCTATACAGCGAGTTTTAGGACAGCCAGGGTACACAGAGAAACCCTGTCTTGAAAAAACAAGACAAAAAAAATACCTGTTCTCGGTATTTTTTAATGGCAATCTTTTTTCCATATTCTTAGAATACAAATGTACGGGCTGGAGAGGTGGCTCAGGGGTTAAGAGCACTGACTGTTCTTCCAGAGGTCCTGAGTTCAATTCCCAGCACCCACATGATGGCTCACAACCATCGGTAATGAGATCTGGCACCCTCTTCTGTATACATAATAAATAAATCTTTAAAAAAAAAAGAATACAAATGTACACACAGAGAGAATGAGATGTATATGCTGGAGAGGGAGGGATGGAGGGAGAAGGAGAGAGAGAGAAAGTGTGTGTATGTGTGTGTTTATGTGAAACCACACAGCCCAGGCTGGTCTAAATCTGCAGCATGATCTCCTTGCCTCAGCCTCCTGAGCACAGGGACTGTGTAGACATCAACCACAGCTCACAGTTGTAGCTGGTTTTGCAAACCATTCTAACTGACATTTCTGAAACCGTCACATATCTTCAACCTACAGCCTTCATGACCCCCTCCACTCTAATGATGCATAGCCCTCCAACAAGCCTCGATCATTTCAACTCTCTCCTTTGTTTCCACATCCTCTCAAAAATCCTACTGTNGCCAGGTTTGGTGGTGCATGCCTATGAATCCTAGTGCTCAGGATGCTGAGGCAGGAAGATCATAATTTGAGGCCAGAGGGGACTACATAGGAAGAACTGCATGAAAGGCAAAAATTAAAAAGGTAACAAAAGCCCAAGCTTCCCATTAACAATTCACAGGAAACAGTGAACACTGCAGAGGGGGCTAGAAGAGTGGTCTCAGAATAGCACTGAAAAGTCACTTTTTCCAGGTCAGAGATTCAAGAGAAATCATCAAATATGAAGCAATGACCCTGGTGTACACGATTGTGTGGGGAGAAAGAGGTAGATATTGAGGGCAGTGCCAATGCTGGATAAGCCCAGAGGAAAAACTATTGAGCAGGGTTGAGAGGCTGGGGACATAAGCCTGCATTTCTGCGTGGTGCTTACTGATAAAGGAAAAATACACAATGAAATTAGGCTTCAAATAGCATTCTGACACAAAGCTATTTTGACAAACATATTTTGACANTCAATTTTGGTTGAGCTGAATAATGAACACCAGCTACCAACTTTTTACCTCATAGTTAACCCTGCTCTAAATGATGTCTTTTTATGTTATTTTAAAAAGAAGTAATATTTGAACAAATACAGAATTCAAACATTGTGAAATAGTATGGATGAAGTCTGAGACATTGTGTAAAGTAAACTAAACTATTCAGCTGGATGTGGTACACATGCATATAATCTCAGCACTCCAAAGGCAGGAAGATCAGGAGATAGAGGCCAGCCTGAGCTGNGTGAGACCTTCTTNCAAAACAAAACAAAACAAAACAAAAACTACTCACAAAAAGACCATTACAAAGTGGGCAGTAGTGGCACATGCTTTTAATCCCAGCACTCAGAAGGCTGAAGCAGGTGGACTTCTATGAGTTTGAGGGCAGCCTGGTCTAGAGAGCGAGTTCCAGGACAGTCAGGGCTACACAGAGAAACCCTGTCTCAACCCTCCTCCCCAAAAAAGGTAATTACTAAGTAAGCTTTGCTGTATATATTTTACCTCTATTTTTTACTTTTTTCACAATTCAATTTTTCAAGTTTTATTTTATTACTTAAGATTTTTTTTTTTTAAACTTGGTTTTCTAAGACAGCCACATGTACCCCAGGTTGGCCTTTAACTACTATGTAGCAAAGGATGACTGTGAAATCCTGATTCTCCAACCTTTACCTCCCAAATCCAAGTAGATTCTATATCCAACTTAAAGTTTTATTCTCATTAATTTTTNTTCTTCTGTTTGTGTATTTGAAACAGGGCATAATTCCACAATATACACTGGCCTCAAATATGTAATGATCCTCCTGCCTCAGCCTCTTGAGTGCTGGGATTAAAGGCATGAGCTACAACAAAGTTTTAAAGCCACAAAATACTATACATAAGTCTGTCGTGGTGGTACACACACCTTTAATCCCAGCACTGGGGAGGCAGAGGCAGGTGGATCTCTCTCTCTGAGTTCAAGAGTTCGAGGCCAGCCTGGTTTACAAGGTAAGTTCTAGGACAGCCAGGGCTACACAGAGAAATCCTGTCTCAAAAATCAAAACACAACAAAAATACTATACAGAGAAAGTATCTTTCAATTCTGCCTTCCAGCCAGTTCCAGAAACCTCTCTATAATACATTCTCCTCCCTCAAAGATCATCTAGATAGGCTTGTACATCTTTTAAAGACGAGCGAATGTAGGTTTAAGAAAAAGTAAGAACTCCCATGAACATGAAAGGTCCCAAGGGAGAAAAAGAATACCTCATATCTTTTAAATAAATCTACATAGTAGTACATGACTTATTAACAGCATATACATATTGCTCATATACTTTCATCTTTTCATTTAATGTATCTTAGAGACTTCTGAATTAGTTCATATAGGATTACCATACTCATTCTAAAAGCTAATTCAGTATATGACTAAATCATTTTCCTAGTTTTTTACTGACAGGAATTAGGTTTTGTCCCAACTTTTATGATTATCAATGCAGCATTAAATATCTGAATACTATTTAACCCCTACAAAGATTGTACATATGCCTACAATGGAATTACTGAAACAAAAAGGAGATGTCTTCACATTACTGTGTTCGTGCACAGCATTTTTCAAATACAATTTTTACTGGTGTATAGGTGGTCCTTTTAAGTTCAGCATCTGCAAGTTAAATCAACTGTGGATGAAATACTCAGAAAAAAGGGGGTACTGGGTGGGGCTTACCCATCTTTAAGTGGCTATAATCCTAGCTCTGTGGAAGACTGAAGCAGGAGAATCACAACTTCAAGGTCTGCCTGGGTCANAAATTAGTTTACGGCCAGCCTGGGCAACTTAGACTCTGCTTCAAAATAAAAGGTAAATAAAGAAGGCTGGAGATGAGGCTTAATTAGTAACCTGCCTAGCACGTATGAGGCCTTAGGTTTAATATCTGGTACCATGAAGAAATTTGCATTCAGCATGTACATCATAATTCCTGAAATAATACAGTGTAATAACAACTGTTTCATAGCATTTACACTCTACTGGGTATGATAAGGAATCTATAGATGATTTAAAGTACACAGAGGCTGTGTGTATACAGGTTATGCACAAATACTACAGTAAGTTCACAGACAAAATGTTAAACACAAGAAGCTAGACATCAAAGAGGACCTACTATAAGATTCACTTTACTCAAAACTTAAAGTGAACAAAACTAAGGTATGGACAGAAGTCAGGAATGTGGTCACTTCTAGGAGAGGTGGCAACTGGGCAGACAATAGAGAATGTGGAGAGCTGAAAGAAAGTCCATACTTCTATCTGGTTGGTAGGTCCTTTCATATATTCATATAAAAACATACTCAGTCGGTCCCTGAAAATGCATGCATTATCTTGTGTCAGATAGCAAGCCCTTTCTTTTTTCCCAAACAGGTACTCAGACTGCCAGTATAACTCCTTGAAGAACTCACTTTTTAGAGACTTATTTTTATTTACATGTATGTGTCTGAGCATATGCCATGTGTGTGCATGGAGGTGTGACCATGGAGGCTAGAAGAGGGAGTAAGATACTCTAGAGCTAGTTACAGGAAGTTGTGAGCCTCCTGATGTGGGTGCTGGGAACTGAACTCCATCCCGTCCTGTTTTCTGATCAGCTATGGCAGAAAAATCAGTTGTGATTAACAAGAGACCAGCACTGAAGTGAAACCTCTGCTTTATTAGGACAACTGATGTTGGTCACCTGGGACTGAGAAATAACTGTGATCAACAAGAGACCAGCATCACTGAGGCAAATTCTGGGAAGCAGAACTTCCTCAGGGTGAGCACACAAAAGCTACAGCATAGAGGGGACCAAGACTGCATCTCAGGCTGGTAGCCAAACTAGGTAATGTGTAAGAGTCTCCCATGTGTTGCTGGCTTTAGTGGCATGAGAGCTCCAGGACTGAAAGGGTCATGGGGAGCAGCTGAGGCTTGGCACTGCGGAAGGCCAGGAGAGTCCTTGGTGAAGGTGCAGCCTCAGTTACAGTGGAAAACCCAAGATATTGGAGACCCCAGGACCATGGGATGTCTGCAAAGGACAATTGGCAGGTGTGGATTAAGCTGGCCTGGGCCTCCAACAAAGTTGTGTGTGTTTGCTGTGAGGACAGAGCTGGAGAAGTGGAACTAGCCAAACTGGAGCCCAGAGCTTGGACACTGCTGGACTCTTGGTTCTGCTTTGATTGTAACTGATGGTAACTATGCCATGGTTCTTCCTCTTGGAATAAAAGCTATGTAGGTTTCTTTCTTCCTTTCTTAACAGGAACCCACATTTGAGATTTTGGACTTTTAAAGAGACAGTGGATATTTTAAAGAGACTGAACTTTTAAAGTAACATTTTTAAAAATAAAACTATTAAAGTTATATTATTAACTTGAGCTCTTGGAGACAAACAAGAAAGGAAAGGTTATGGTTTAATAATGATATATTTGCCAGGCGGTGGTGGCGCCAGCCTTTAATCCCAGCACTTGGGAGGCAGAGGCAGGCGGATCTCTGTGAGTTCAAGGCCAGCCTGGGCTACTGAGTGAGTTCCAGGAAAGGCACTAAAGCTCCACAGAAAAACCCTGTCTCGAAAAACAAAAACAAAAACAAAAAAAAATATATTTGTGTGTCAAGTTAACAAGGGGTCAATTGTGCTGGTTAGTATTTTGTCATCTTCACACAAGCTAGAGGCACCTGGAAAAGGGGAACATCAGTTGAGACAATGTTTCCATCAGATTGACCTACAGCCAAGTCTTTGGGGTATTTTCTCTATTGAAGACTGATGTGGGAAGACCCAGTGCCCTGACAGGAGATCCAGGCTTGTATAAGAAAGCAGGCTGAGCAAAGCCTGGAGAGCAAGCCAGTAAGAAGTATTTCCTCTATGATCTCTGCTTGTATTCCTGCCTCCAGGTCCCTGTCCTGCCTTGACTTCCCTCAATGATGAAGTGTAATTTAGATATATAAGCCAAATAAACTCTTTCCTCTCAAAGTTGCTTTTGGTCATGGTCTTTATCATAGTAATAAAGAAACAAACTAGGACCCTATATAAATTATTTTGACTTGGAAGACTCTGAAATGGTCTCAGGAACCCTGTCTCACACTTTGAGAACTCTTTATAAATAGTGTACTTAAGAACATAAAACAAGGCTGGAGAAGTGGCTCAGAGGTTAAGAGCACTGACTGTTCTTCCAGAGGTCCTGAGTTCAATTCCCAGCAACCACATGATGGCTCACAACCATCTGTAATGAGATCTGGCGCCCTCTTCTGTATACATAATA